>PVKM010008140.1:0-39730 GCA_004027735.1 Carollia perspicillata
AAGGTTCTCATAACACATACTTCCTTGCACCTGCAAAGAAGGCCATGCCTTCCCCCTGCGCATGGGAACAACCAGATAATCAGCAGTTGGGAGGCAGTCTGGGCCCAGAACGGCCTTGAGGCTAGAAACCAGGTTTCTATCACCACTCCCGTGGTGAGAAACCCTCTCCTTAACCCCTTATGGCTGCTGGGCCCCTACAGAACTTTTCTTACCCATACAAGTTACTATGCATTTTTATCCTATAGCTAGTATTTCAAATATCAATGGGGTTGTACTCACTGATGAGCATTTCTCATCCAGGAATCAAATAATATTTATTATAAAGTAATTACATAATAGCAAATACAGGAATATAAAAGGTCAGAAGACAAAAACATCACTCATCATTGGGAATAATAGAAAGGTTCACAGAGGTAATAGGAGTCAAGTATGAGCTACATGTCAAAGGCTAGATAGGAACTGAAAACAGAGAAACCAGTACTGAGAAAGGAGAGAACAAATGTCTTTCAGAAAATAGTTTTATTTAATAGCAGCTAACTGAAAAAACGAGAAGAAATGTGACATCAGTAAAGATGCTGAATGTGAAATCTAATATGTAAAAGTGATTCCAAAATTACCACAAAAATGGTTAACTATGTAGTACGTATTGGAATCAAAAAGGAAAATGGCCTTTGGTGTCAGTCATAATTATGATATAGGTTACCATCTGTCTGTATCCTTGGGCAAGCTGGGAGGTAACCTTTAAGAATTGTTTCCTAATCCATAAAATGAGTACAATGAGGAATCACAGTGCTATTACAATTAAATAACACTAATCAAATATCTAACCCTAGCTGGTATCATATAAGGATGATGTAAATGTTATCTACTTATTTTGCCAACATTGACATTTTCTTGGTCACCTAGGCCTGCTTTTATACTCAAATACTATTAGTTCTTCAAAACATCACCATCTAGCTCTTCCTTTCCATTTTAGATCTCCAAAATGAATTACAATGAATTACACTCAGAATTTCAAACACTGCAGCAACAGCCTCAATAATAGTTCCAGTGGGTTCTAATCTTATTTCAAGTCACCATATCAAGATTCAAAACAAATTTCCTTACAATAATACTTAAATAGGAAAACTTAAGGATCACCGAGGCACACAGATGGAATCCAAGCTCCTAAGTCTAGACCACCCCAACCTCTGCAAACCTATGCCTCACTACTGAGACAAGATAGTAAGAAGCTAGGAAAGTGGTATGTAAGGCAGCTGAGACAGATGAACGCTATGGCCCAGCAATTTATAGCCAGGTGCAGAGGGTCTCCAGGGCAGAAGGCCCCCAGCGTCTGGCAGGGCAAAACTGGGAAAACAAAGACGCCACCCCCAGGGTAAACATGACTCCCCTGGCCTTTCCTCCCTGGAGATAATAACATCGAGACCTCAGTTGTGTTTCAGATGCAGACTCAGAAAAGCAGCAAAACCAGGTGGGGGACACCAGAACCAATTGCAATAACTAAAGACCCCCTGCCTTGTCACTGAACAATCAGTGGAGTCCACAACCCTAAAAGGGCAACCCTGGAGAATTGTGAATATTCTTTTGAAACCCTCCCAAGATCTACTCTAAAATTCCAACTCCAAGAAAGAGATAAAAGACTCAAGACAAAGGACTGGGGGGCAGTCCCGGGCCATTCCCTTTCCTCTGTTCTCCTCCACACCCTCCTTTCTTCACAGGCAAGGTCTACTAATCTCTAAGGCAATGGGCAGCTAGCAGTTCGTTCCAGGCTTATCCCCTAAACCAGTCCCTATGGCCCCTTTTCTCTGACTTTCCAGTGAGCTAAGGCAGCCTAGCCTTGGCTCTCCTGTTGATTCTTCCATGCTATGCCTTTCTTGCCACTTTCAGCAGGCCTGTTCTCTCCCTTGAGGCCTTCAGGATGTACTAATAAATCTCTTACTCATCCACCTTTGTTTCACCGACCTGTAATTCTTTACTGCCTCGGTGACAAGAACTGAGTACCAGTAACACGACTCCTCTCTTTAGGAAAGATGCTCACCTCATTTTCCCTAGGTAAGGATTTATTTACCTTCTAACCCTCTGGTAATCAAAATGCTAGTGATTTATTTCTCTGCTTCTGTTAAATGGAGGAAAGAAATATTCAAAGAAAGGAAGACAGACATGAGAAGTTTTTATTCCAAATGAAAGTTGCTCACATGTCCCACACTCAACAAACATTTGTGGATGCATACTACATTATCAAACAAAAGAACTTGAAACAGAAACAAATCAGACATTATTGCTCACTTCAAAGCTCTTCATCTAGAATTCTCCCAAAGGCTATCTGCAAGGGCAGCCTTAGTGTTGTAGAAAGTACCTCTGGAACTTTCAAAAATACCAATGCCTGGACCCCGCCTCCTGTGGCTCTGCAGAATTGACGCCGAGTAGTGCCCTATCAGCATTACTTACAAGTGCCCCAGGTAAATTTTATGAGCAGACAGGACTGACAACACACTGTCCTAATGAATGCTCTGCTCTTTACCTTCGACTTGTTACAATTCAGATTCTGATTCACGAATGAGAATCTAGTAATCTTGTGCTTTAATGTATGTCCTGTGTTGCTTCCCAGTAATCTTCTCACACACCCCTTGCGGTGTGACAGATTCTGCATTTTCTAACAAGCTTCAAGGTGCTACCAGGACATCACATTCTGAGTACTATAGGAAAGACTGAAAACACTCCTAACACCCTACTCCTATCTGACTTTGCTTACACTATTACTGCTCCTCTGAATTCCACACTGCATGCATCCTTTATCACATAGCTTTAAAAACTTGTCCCAGGTCAAATAGCCAGTAGAAAGCTAGACATTAAACAAGACTTCTGACTTCAAACCCATGCACCTAAAGCACTATGAACACACCAAATGAAGAAGGAACACCACTGAAGATATATTTCAGGTAATATATTCCCTATATAACAAAATATTTTGAAGTAAAATACTCAGTTTAATGATTCCCAAAATGGCTCTCCCTACATGTGACTAATTTATTGTCAACCCCTCCTTAAAGGTACATGGCAGAGGGAAAATATATCATGCCTTTGCATATTCTGGATATTAAAGCACAGGAATGATTCATAAATTGAGGTTGGTTAAAAAATTTTTATGGAGGACTAAATATAGAAATATAATGAAGGGACACCTATCAAGAGGTTATTTAGTCTAGTCTCCCACCTACAACAACACCCTGATAGGTGATGCAAAATAATTATTATAATGGGTAATTTTATTACTTTATGAAGAGCTGCTAATCAGCCTTAATGATTAGAAACCTATTCCTTATACTGAATTAAAATGTCTCCCTGTAATTTCTAGCCCTGGCTTTAACCCCACAAGCTTTTAGGTAATAACAAAGAGGTGACATTCTCTTCACTAGGCAATACTTATATCTATGTGAGGTACCATCTGTACAGGGGAACATAGTCTTCATATAAAAGACATTCACTTAATAAAATTTCACTTAAAGAATAGCAAGACAGACAAGACCCCTTTGCTCTACAATTATGTATTGACATTCTCAATTGCTGTTCATAACCAACTTAAGATATACAGCAGAAAACATTGCCATTTATCATCATCATTTTCTTTTTCTATGCCAGAACACTGAGAAACAAGGATATTAAAGAGATTTTCCAGTTAATAGAGATAGGACACAAATCTGAAATTCTAGCTGTACAGTCTAAGTATTACTGGGAAGCAACACAGGACATACATTAAAGCACAAGATTACTAGTCAAAAATATCTGAAAGGTATAAATCTTAAGTCCACCATTTATGACCTAATATTCTGTTTCTTGAATCGTTTAAACTTTTTTTTCTCTTTTTCTTTTAATCTTCCCCTGAGGACATTTTACTGATTTTAGAGGAAGAGGAAGAAAAAGACAGAGGGAGACAAACATTGATGTGTGAAACATAGATCTGTTGCCTCTCACACTCGACATAACTGGGGACAGAACCCACAACGGGAGCATATAATAATGGTTTAGTGATGATGAATTCCTTCAGCTTTTTCTTGTCTGGGAAGCACTTTATCTACCCTTTGATTCTAAATGATAGCTTTGCTGAGTACAGCAGTCTTGGCTGTAAGTCCCTGTTTTTCATGACTTGGAATATTTCTTACCAATCTCTTCTAGCATGCAAAGTTTCTTTTGAGAAATCAGCTGACAGTTTTATGGGAGTTCCCCTGTAGGTAAATAACTCTTTTTCTCTTAATGCTTTTAAGATTCTCTCTTTATTTTTACCCTTGGCATTTTAGTTATGATGTGTCTTGGAGTGGGCCTCTTTGCATCCATCTTGCTGGGGACTCTCTGTGCTTCCTGGACTTGCATGTCTATTTCCTTCACCAAATCAGGGAAGTTTTCTTCCATTATTTTTTCAAAAACATTTCCAATTTCTTGCTCTTTCTCTTCTTCTCTCATTCTGGAATCTCTATACTGCTGTCCCCAACTCTCACCATTAAGCCAGGTATTTCAGTTCCTCCCTGTATACCCCTGGTGGTTTTCAAGTTGCTACCCTGGTGCTGGAGTTCAGAGGGAGAGAGTCTGAGTAAGTCCTATGTGTGGGTTCTTTAAGAGGAATTGCTCAGGACTCAAGAAGTTTCTTCCACCAACTCAATCCCTGCTGGTTTTTAGAGCCAGAAGTCATGGTGACCTGTCTTCTTGGCCTTGGAACCCTGGGCTACAGGGCCTGGTGAGGGGCTGGGACTCCTTGCTCCCAAGAGAGCCCTCCTAAACTGTAATCCACCGCATGTGGATGTAGGACCAGCCTGCTCCACGTCTTCACTCCTCCTACCAGTCTGGAAGGATGTGGTTTCTTTAATTCTGGATATAGTTGTGGGACTTCCATTCAAATCAGTATCTGATGGTTTTGTGTGACGATGGTTGTTCTATATTTTACTTGTAATTTTGATGTGGTTGTGCAAAAAGACAAGAAGTGTTTGCCAACACCTCCATTTTGACCAGAAGTCTAGAATCCAGTCATTAACTTTATATTGCCCCATACAAACATGATGTATGAAAATTCTACCTATGATAGCAAATCCCCAATATTTTATTTATATCCTAGTTTAATGGGTATAATATTAGCCTAGATATCAGGTGATCTAATTGAATGTCTAAATATTTTACTAAAAAATCACAGAAAACATACACATTCTCCATGACTTCAGTTTCTTCAATTCTAAATGTTCCATCTATTAGGATAATTTAACTATAAATAATACTTTACAGAGCACTCACAACACTCTGGAGGATGTTATTAAGTGAAGCTTTATTTCTGAAGCTTAGAGGTAAGTTTGGTATAATGAACTGTATTAACAAAGGATGGTAAATATTGGCATATGTCAGTTGTGGCAGCATCACTAATCTATCATGCTATGTTTTCGCTAAACATGAAAAGACCAAACACATCTCACATATAAACTCAATTCAAGAAAAGAAGAACAAACACAAAATGCATTAATGCCAACAAATTTAACATCAAAGTAACTCTGTAGAAGAAAGCTAGACAAAAAGACTTTTAATAAGTTAGTGAAGTCCATCCAATCTTCCTAGAAACACACAAATACACACACATAAAATGCATAAAAGGAAAACTTTGGCTTGTTATTTGATAATGTCAGAAAAAAGCTAAGGACTCAGACATAAAAAGGCCAAACGGCCTATGACAAAATTGAAACACATCATACTCACTTGCTTTCTTCATCTAAGAGATGGAGGAGTCCTGTTGGTTTCTTGCTAATAAGATTTATACAACAGGTATTATCAATATAATCTATATTGTGCCAGCTGATACCTTCTGCTCTATATTCTTCCTAGGAAATAACAAATTAACAATTTATTAATCTTGCAGAAAATAATAGGTATATAATAATAACTGAAAAAAATTTTAACAGGCTTGAAAACAATCTGAGGTTTTGTCTTTTAAATCACTCAAATACACAAAGACTATAATTTCACTTGTATAAAATCTTGATACAGTATATGTCTATTTCCTTTAAAAAATACATACAACCAAATATTTTTGGTTAGAATCCTACTTGTGATACCACTCAGATCAAAATTTGGGGTTGAATTTGTTCATTTAGCCAATCTATCTCGTGACTGCACTAAAGAAAAATATAAAAGGAAGAAGTCTAATTCCTCCCATGCAACTCTACATCATCAAAATAAAACAAGTGTTTGTTGCATTATCAAGAATGAATTTAATAAAACAAAGTCTGGGAAAAGCGTAAAACCATGACCTCCAGTGATCACTGATATAAATCATATAGACTTCATTTAAACTTAACTTTAAGCCAAATAAAACCCCTAGAATATTTTGCAAAAAACAAGGTTTCAAATTCCATGATTTAAAAATTAAAATCTCAGGCCTTGAGCAACTATCCAAAACCCTCTTACAACACCCCCCATTATTCTTTATTACTTCTCTGTACTGAAAAACATTTTTTACTCATCATTGTGATGCTTTTACTTTTCAACTCTTTTCCAGAAAGATGCCCCTGAGAATCTAAGAAGACAAGACTCTATATTGCAGGGATATCTGGGCATCGTGAAAATATGACGTTCTCGTGATGGTTTCAGTATTCACTGAAAACACTGCACACTTCTCTGCAAACACGGAGGTTTTGTGACTTATTCTTTCTGTATTATTATCATCCTGTAAAGAAAAGTGACTCTAATATAAATTACAATTATTCTCACTGGGAAAAGCAAATGCTTAATTTTTCCTTTTAATTAAAAATTTTACAAGTAAAAAAACTACTTGACCTAATAAATGAATTTGTCAAAACAGCAGGATACAAAGTCAATATTCAGAAATCAAAGGCATTTTTCTATACCAACAACAAAATATCAGATACAGAAATCAGGAAAAAACTCCCATTTGATATAGCAACAAGACAAATAAAGTACCCAGGAATAAACCTAACAAAAGAGGTAAAAGAACTGTACTCAAAACTATGTAACACTGAAGAAAGAAATTAAAGAAGACACAAAAAAATGAAAGCATGTACCATGTTCATGGATTGGAAGAATTAACATCATCAAAATGATCATACTACACAAAGCAATTTATAGATTCAATGCAATCCCTATTAAAGTACCAATGGCATATTTCACAGATATAGAACAAACATTTCAGAAATTTATATGGAACCATAAACAACCCTGAATAGCTGCAGCAATTTTGAAAAAAAGAACAAAGCAGGAGGGATCACAATACCTGATACCAACTGTATTACAAGGCCACTGTCATCAAAACAGCCTGGTACTGGCATAAAAACAGACACATGGACCAATGGAACAAAACACAGAGCCCAGAAATAAGCCCAGCTCTCTATGGCCAATTAATATTTGACAAAGGGGGAAGAAGCATAAAATGGAATAAAAATTGCCTCTTCAACAAATGGTGTTGGGAGATCTGGACAGATACATGCAAAAAAATGAAACTCGACCACCAACTTACACCATACACAAAAATAACTTCAAGGTGGATAAAAGATTTAAATATAAGTTGTGGCACCATAAATGTCCTAGAGGAAAACATCGGCAGGAAAATCTCAGACATTCCACACAGCAACATCTTCACTGTTATATCCCCTAAAGCGAGGGACATAAAAGAAAGAATAAGTGGGACCTCATCAAGTTAAAAAGATTCTGCATGGCTAAAGAAAGCAGCATTCAAATGGAAAGAGAACCAACTATATGGGAAAACATATTTGCCAATGGTACCTCAGACAAGGGTTTGATCTCCAAAATATATAAAGAACACACACGACTTCACTCCAGGAAGACAACCCAATTAAAAATGGGCAAAAGACTTGAACAGACACTTCTCCAAGGAGGACATACAGAGGGCCCAGAGACATATGAAAAGATGCTCAGCACCACTAGCCATCAGAGAGATGCAAATTAAAACCACAATAAGATTACCACTTTACACTGGTCAGAATGGCCATCATAAACAAAGCAACAAACAAGTGCTGGTGAGGATGTGGAGAAAAGAGAACCCTAGTGCACTGTTGGTGGGAATGCAGACTGGTGCAGACACTGTGGAAAACAGTATGAAATTTCCTCAGAAAACTAAAAATGGAACTGCCTTTTGACCCAGCAATTCCACTACTGGGACTATACCCTAAGAGCCCTGAAACATGAATTCAAAAGAACCTATGCACTCCAATGTTCATAGCAGCACAATTTACAATAGTCCAGTACTGGAAACAACCTAAGTGCCCATCAGTAAATGAGTGCATCAGAAAATTATGGTACATTTACACAATGGAATTCTATGCAGCAGAAAGGAAGGAGCTCCTACCCTTTGTGGATGAAACTGAAGAGCATTATGCTGAGTGAAATAAGCCAGGCAGTAAGGAACAAATGCCAGATGATCTCATCTTTTACTGGAATGTAATCAACAAAAGAAAAAAGACAACAAAATATAACCAGAGACATTGAAATTAAGAACAATCTAACAAGAGCCAGAAGGGAAGAGAGAGGGGACAATGCGGGGAAGGGGAAGGTGTAAGCAAGGGAGGGAGGTGGGTTTGGCTGGGGTGAAGGGCAATGGTGGGGTGAAAATGCAGACAACTGTAACTGAACAACAATAAAGTAATTTTAAACAGCGAATAAAAAAAGTTCCACAAGTAAGACTTCCAGTCAAGATGGCAGATATATACAGTCCTTTCACCTTCTCCCACTCCCACATAAAAAGTACAACTAAATTATGAAATGACTATCATTGAGAACCATCTTTAAACTAGCTGAATAGAAGTTCTGTAACTAAGGTATGCAGAAGAAGCGACATCAAGACCAATAATAGGAGGGGCAGAAACACAGACATAGCTGGCCCCACACCCACAGGTAAAAGTCAGGAGAAATCTCTTGGCTACAGAGGTCTCCCAAGGAATGAGGGGTCTGAGCCCCACACAAGGTTTCCCAGCCCAGAGTTCCAGTACCAGGAAAAGAAGTCCCAATAACCTCTGGCTCAAAAAAACCACCAGCATAGTGGCTGAGTGACACAAAGGGCTTCTCAGTTCCCAGGCATTCCAGTTAAAGGGCCTGCACACATATTTACTCCCTGACAGACTCAATCACTCTGAGCTCCAGCACTGTGGCAGCAACTCAATAAGTGCTAGGGACACAGAGGGAGAAACCGAATTGTCTGGTCAAGGCAAGGGTTGGAGAAGTAGCTTTCTCCCAGACAAAGATGCTGGTAAACTCCACTGTTCCTTTGTTGACCACTCCCTCCACCCAACCTACACATTTAGGCAAGCGCCAGTTCTGAGTATCCATCAATTTGGCTCATGTCCTGCCTGATGATCCCTGAGACCACTTCCTATACAACTTATGAACCCTCTCAAGCCTCTTCCAGTGCTTTTCCACTCAGCCTGTCTCAGCTAGCATGGAAACTTTCATAAAATATTTCATAAGTTCCCAAACCCCAAGCCCTGACTGGTGTGCCTCAGCAGATTGAGGGCCAGCCTATGAACTAAAAGGTCACCGCTTGGACTCCCAGTCAGGGCATGTGCCTGGGTTGCAGTCCAGATGCCTGGCTGGGGTGTGCAAGAAGCAACCAAGTGATGCTTCACTCGCACATTGGTGTTTCTCTACCTCTCTTTTTTCATTCCCTTCTGCTTTCATTAGAACCAATACAAAAAAATTTTTAAGAAAATCTATTTGAATATATAATAATGGAAAACTTCCCTAAATTGGTGAATAAAACGAACACACAAGGCCAAAAAACACAGAATACCAAACAAGATGAAGCAAAATAGGCTCACACCAGCACACATCATGATTAAAATAACAAAGGTTAAAGACCAAAAGAAAATCTTAAAAGAACAAGAGAAAAGCAGTCAGTAACCAACAAGGGAACTCCCATAACACTACTACTTTCTCAACAGACTTTTGCAAGCCAGAAAGGACTGGCATGAAACATTTGAAGTGATGAATGTTTTGTGCCAAGGACCTAGAACCAAGATTACTCTACTCAGCAAGGCTATCATTTACAATCAAAGGACAAATAAACAGCTTCCTAGACAAGAAAAAGTTATAGGAGTTCATCACCACCGACCCAGTATTACAAAAAATAAATAATAAAATGGCAATAACTGAATACCTATCAATAATTACTTTAAATGTCAGTAAATTAAATGGTCTAATCGAAAGTACTGGGGGACAGGACTTCCGGCCAAGATGGAGACATAGGTAAAAATACTGTGTCTCCTCGCACAACCAAAATTAAGGACAACAAATATTTACAAACAATAACAGAACCAGAATACAGAAAACTGAACTACGGAGGTCTGACAACCATTCAACCAGACTGGTAAGAGGGGCGGAGTCGGTGGAGAGGGAACGTGGCAGGAAAAGGCAGTGGCTGGCAGACACAGGAGCACCAGGGAGTGTAGGTGGCGTGGAGTCTGCAGATCCCAGACGCATGGGGAGGAGACAAGCAGAGCACAGAGGATGGTAGGCCAACCGTGGACACACATCTGCATACACATAAACTAGGCAAGAGCAAGCAGTGAGACGGACTGCACAGCCCAGGGTCCCAGCGACGGGAAATAAAGTCTAAAAACACCAACTGAAAAGGTACCAGGAGAGACTACCAGCAACACAGGAGAAGTCACTGGGGAGACCTGAAAGGTCCTGGAGCATACTTAGACCCACCCACCTGAGAACCAGCACCAGGGGGGCCCAGTTTGCTCATGGGAGGCAGCAGAGGGGTTGCAAATCTGAGAGAGCGTGGAACAGGAGCCATTGTTCCCTTTATGACCCCACCCCCACAGATACCATCACTACCCAGCAACTGGTTTGCTCTATCCTGGTAACACCTAAGGCTCCACCACCCATACATAACAGGTGCCACCTGACCAAATATGACTCAAACAGAAGAACAGCTCAAAGACCCAAAGCCAATATTTTTAAGTGACCAAGATACAGACAACCTATCAGATGCACAGTTCAAAACACTGGTGATCAGGATACTAGCAGAACTAGTTGATTTTGGTCGCAAATTAGATGAACAAATGAAGGCGTTGATAAGTGAAATGAAGGAAAATTCACAGAGAACCAATAGTGATGGGAAGAAAACTGGGACTCAAATCAATGGAGTGGACCAGAAGGAAGAAACAACCAACCAAACAGAAAAGAATGAAGAAAGAACAATTCCAAAAACTGAGGAGAGGCTGAGGAACATCCAGGACATCTCTAAACGTTCCAACATCCGCATTATAGGGGTACCAGAAGGGGAAGAGGAAGAGCAACTAGTGGAAAACTTATTTGAACAAATAAGAAAGGGGAACTTCCCCAATCTGGCAAAGGAAATAGACTTCCAGGAAGTCCAGGAAGCTCAGAGAGTCCCAAAGAAGTTGGAACCAAGGAGGAACACACCAAGGCACATCATAATTACATTAGCCAGGATTAAAATGAAGGAGAGAATCCTAGAAGCACCAAGAGATAAGGGGACAGTTGCCTACAAAGGAGTTCCCATCAGACTGTCAGCTGATTTCTCAAAAGAGACCCTGCAGGCAGCAAGGGGCTGGAAAGAAGTATTCCAAGTCATGAAAGGCAAGGACCTACATCCAAGATTGCTCTACCCAGCAAAGCTTTCATTTAGAATGGAAGGGCAGATAAAGTGCTTCTCAGATAAGGTCAAGTTCAAGGAGTTCATCATCACCAAGCCCTTATTATATGAAATGTTAAAAGGACTTCTCTAAGCAAAAGAAGATAAAAAACAGGCACAGAGAAAGGACAGCAAACTCAACAGTTATTAACATCCACATCAAAAACAAAAGCAGACTAAGCGGACACCTAAGCAGGAGGAGAGCCACAGAAACGGAGATCACGTGGAAGGTTATCAACAGGGGAGTGGGAGGAGAGGGTGGAGAGAAGGTACAGAGAATAAGTAGCATAGAAGGTGGGGAGAAAATAGGGAGAGGGCAAGAGTAGTGTGGGAAATGTAGAAGCTAAAGAACTTATGACACATGGACATGAACTAAAGAGGGGGAGTGTGGGTGGGAGGGGGTGTGCAAGGTGGAGGGGAATGAAGGGGAAGAAATGGGACAACTGTAATGGGGCATAATCAATAAAATATATTTTTTTAAAAATTGATGCTCCAGGGGCAAACAGAAAAAAAAGAAAGTATAGAGGGACAAATGGATAAAATTACAAGACCCATACATACGCTGCCTACAAGAGACCCAATTCAGGTCAGTAAGACACACAAAGACTGAAAGTATAGGGATGGAAAAAGATATTTCATGCAAATGGTAAAAAACAAACAAACAAAAGCTGGGAAAGCAATATTTATATCAGACAAAAACAAACTTTTAAACAATGGCAATTACAAGAAACAAAGAAGGACCCGGCAATTCCACTCCTGGGTATTTATCCTAACAAACCCAAAACACTAACTCAAAAAGACATATACCTCCCTATATTCATTGTAACATTATTTACGATAGTCAAGTTATGGGAGCACCTAAGTATTCATTGATAGACAAATGAATAAAGAAGATGGACTATGACTCAGCTTTAAAAAAGAATAAAACATTGGATTTACTGTCAAGATGGAGGCATAGGTAGACACGCTTCACTTCCTCACACAACCAAGGATAACAATGAATCTAAAAACAACAACAACAACAAAAAAAAACAACCAGAAACGCCAGAAAATCTAACTGTATGGAAGTCGGACAACCAAGCAGTTAAATAAGAAACACTCATCTAGATGGCACCACAAAGTGGCAGAGCAGGTTGCCCCACCCTGGTGAATACCTAAGGCTCCACCCCTTACGATGTGTAACAGGTGTGCTGATAAATTGAGGAGACAAAGAAATATGGCCAAATGAAAGAACAGATCAAAACACCAGGAAAAGAACTAAGTGACAAGGAGATAGCCAACCTATCAGATGCAGAGTTCAAAACACTGGTAATCAGGATGCTCACAGAAATGATTGAGTATGGACACAAAATAAAGGAAGAAATGAAGGCTATACATAGTGAAATAAAGAAAAATGTACAGGGAACCAACAGTGAAGGGAAGGAAACTGGGACTCAAATAAATGATTTGGTACAAAAGGGAAAAATAAACATTCACCCAGAACAGAAAGAAGAAACAAGCATTCAAAAAAATGAGTAGAGGCTTAGGAACCTCTAAGGCAACTTCAAATGTACCAACATCTGAATCACAGGAGTCCAGAAAGAGAAAAGAAAGAGTAAGAAATTGAAAATTTATTTGAAAAAATGTTACTGAAAACAAAAGAAAACTCCCCCAATTTGGTAAAGGAAATAGACATTCATATCAAGGAAGCACAGAGTCCCAAACAAGTTGAACCCAAAGAGGACCACACCAGGTCACATCATAATTAAAATGGCAAAGGTTAAAGATAAAGAGAGAATCTTAGAAGCAGCAAGAGAAAAGAGTTACCTACAAAGGATTTCCCATGAGACTATCAGCTGATTTCTCAAAAGAAACTTTGTAGGCAAGAAGGGGCTGGAAAGTAGTATTCCAAGTCATGAAAGGCAAGAACCTACTTCCAAGACTACTCTATCCAGCAAAGCTTTCATTAAGAACGGAAGAACAGGTAAAGTGCTTCCTAGACAAGGTAAAGCTAAAGGAGTTCATGATCACCAAGCCATTATTACATGAAATGTTAAAGGAACTTATTTTTAGAAAAAGCAAAGCAAAACTATGAATATTAAAATAAAGATGCTCACAACTATCAAAAACTAAATCTAAGAAACAAAAACGAACTAAGCAAACAACTAGAACAGAAACAGAATCACAGGTATAGATATCACATAGAGGGTTATCAGCAGAGAGGGATAAGGGGGAGAATGCGGGAAAAGTACAATTGGTAGGTACTAAATAGACAGGGGGATGTTAAGAATAGTATAGGAAATGGAGAAGCCGAAGAACTTATATGCACAACCCATGGACAGGAACTAAGAAGGGAGGACTGTTGGAGGGAAGCAGGGTACCAAGTGGAGAGGAGCTAAGGGAGGAAAATGGGGACAACCTGTAATAGCATAATCAATAAAATATACTTCTTCATAAAGATTTTATTTATTTTAGACAGAAAAGAAGGGAGAAGGAGAGGGAGAGAAACATCAATGTATAGTTGCCTTCCACCTGCCCCATACTGGGGACCCGACCTGGCCCACAACCCAGGCATGTGCCCTGAGTGGGAATGGAACCACCAACCCTCTGGTTCGTAGGCCAGCTCTCAATCCACTGAGCCACACCAGCCAGGGCTAAAATATACTTTTTTAAAAAGTAATAAAACAAGTTATCATGAAACCCAGTTATTACAAACTCCATCTATACTTAAAGTATTGGGAAATACCTTCTTGGTGTTTTTTTTTCTGACAAGTGGCATTTTCTTGATTATATGATTTTTTAAATATTTTGAATTTCTAAATAGTCAATAAGGTTATGAACAATATTTGTGTAGTTAGCTTCTGTTCTTTAAAAATACTTCATATAAAAATCACTTCAGCTGTAACCTAAAACTAAAGTCTTTAAACAATGGCAGATGTTAACTTAAAAGAAGATATACTAATTTAGCATGTTGTATGACGATAGCCTAACGAAAGCTTCACAACCTTTCTTCTGTCCTAACTCAAAAAATATGCTGGGCCCTGGCCAGCATGGTTCAGTTGGTTGGAGCATCATCCCATAACCCAAAGGTCACATGCCTAGGTTCCCAGTCAGGCTCATGCATGGCTAGGTTTCAGGATTGGTCCCCAGTCAGGGCATGTATGGCAGACAACTGACTGATGTTGTACTCTCACATCAATATGTCTGTCTGTGTGTGTGTCTCTCTCTCTTCACTCTCACATCAATATGTCTGTCTGTCTGTCTGCCTCTCTCTCTCTCATCAATAAAAGTACCCTCAAGTGAGGATAAAGAGCTTCCCAGACAAGAAAAAGCTACAAGAGTTCACCACCACTAAAACAGTATTATATAAAATGTTAAAGGGTCTTAAGAAGAAGATAAAAAATATGAAAATAAGGTGGTAAAAAATACATATGTATCAACAATTGAATCTAAAAAACAAAATAAAGAAACAAGCAGAACAGAAACGAAATCACAGGTACAGAGAATTTCTTGATGGTTGCCAGATGGAACAGGGTGGAGGGGATGGATGAAAAAGGTGAAAAGATTAAGTACAAACTGGTAGTTCCAGGAACAGTCACGGGGATGCTTAGAACAGCACAGGGAACAGAGTAGCCAAAGAACATATATATATATATATATGACCCATGGACATGGACAATAGTGTGGGGATTGCCTAGGGTGGGGGGCTGGGTGGAGGGGGAGGAAGGGAAATATTGGGACAATTGTAATGGCATAAACAATATAATTTTAAAAATAAAATAAAAATAAAAGAAATTATGTTGGAGTCCTGGAGTATGTGTTAAGTCAAAAATTTTACCCACTTAAATATGTTTACAACTTGTATAAAGCAAACAAGAGTGTGTAAAACTATAGTGAGCAATATAGTTTTGTTCATACTGTTTGCTAGAAAAATAAAAGATGAATCACATCTAAAAAAAGTCTAATTACTATGTTGTACAGCTGAAATTAATATAGTATTATATGTCAACTATAAGTGAAAAATTAAAAAATTATTTAAAAACTTTTTTCACAAATATTGCTATATAATGCTCACCTCCAAGTGGCACTAAGAAAGTTTTTTCCTCCTTCTTCTTTTACATAGCATGGCTAACAAGTGTACTAGGTAGTACAAACATGTGGGCTTTTATAGACACTACTAGCGGTCCAAATTTCCAACCCATCTCCTCCCCAATGATGATGAACCTTGCCCAATGTCAACCATTATCCTAACTTCTGATAGCAGTGACAAGATTCACCTTTTTAAAAATATTATATAAATAAAATCATACATACATATTTTTTCATCTGGCTTTTTTTTACTCAACATTATGTTTCAGAGACACACCCATGTTATAGGATTCATTCGTTTTAATTGCTACAGGGGCAGAGGTTGTTAAACACCACATTTGCTCATTTATACATTACCTATGGCTGCCATCTCAATATAACAGCAAAGTTGAGACTATGTACCCTCCTAAAATCCAAAGACTTATTTAGCTGTTCCTTTACAGGAAAAGCGTGCCAAAATCTGCTACACAGCATTAGTTCTCAAACTTTAATGTGCCACAGAATCACATAGAGGGCTTGTTAAAACACAGACTGCTGGGCCCTAAGCCCAGAATTTCTGACTAGATGTAGGGTGGGGTCCAATATTTGCATTTCTAACAAGTACCTTGTTGATGCTGATGCTACACTACTAGTTCCAAGAATAGAACAGCACAGGGAACAGAGTAGCCACAGAACATATATACAGGGGTAAAGGAAGAAAAAATTTTGAGAACCAATGCTATACAGTATTTAAATGCAATTTATTCCCCACTGTACTGTCGACAGACATTACACTTATTCCTAATTTGGGGCCATTAAAAATAATGCCATTTTGATCATTTCTGCACAAAACTTCTGGTGTATGTTTACATGCATTCTGAGAGTGAAAACACCAGCTTATAATCTACATGTGTATAACCTCAGGAGACACTTCCTAACAACTTTCTAAAATGGTTATACCCATCTATGCACTCACCACCAGTGTATGGGACTTCCTCATGCACAGTATCTCCCAAATTCTGCCTGTTTCTTCTTCACTGTAGTCATTCTGGTGAATGCCTAGGGGTATCTCGTTGTGGTTTTAATTTTTATTTCCCTGGTGACTAATAAATAAGAAATCTTCTCCATGTTCACTACCCATTTGGATGTCCTCACATGCCCATGTTCATGATAAAAACTCTTTAGGAAACATCCTTGACTTGTTCTCAATCTTAGGGGGAAAGTATTCGGCCTGTCTCAATTATGACATTACCTGTAAATTTTTTGTGAATGTCTTTTTATCAAGACATCCCCTTGTATTCCTAGTTTACTAAGGGATTTCTTTCTTTTAATATGAACATATATGTAAGTTTATCAAATGCATTTTATACTTCTATTGAAATCACCATGAGGTGTTTTTTTTTTCATTTGGATAACAGATGAATTAAATTGATTGAAGGTTAAATGTTAACTCACACCAAGAAAATCCTCCACTTGGTTCTGACATATTACCCTTTTATATTAAATCTTGCTGAAATTAGTTTGCTAATATTTGTTAAAATTTTTTGAATCTTTGTTTATGAGTGAAGTTGACTTTAATTTCCACTGCTAATATCCTTGACAGATTTGAGTATCAGTGTTCTCTTGGCTTCCTGAGTTAAAAATTGTCCCTTTTACACTATTTCACATTATAATTTATGTCAAACTGGTATTATTTCTTTTCTCATGTTTCACTGGTGAAGCCATCTTAGCTTACAATGTTCTTTATGGAAAGATTTTTCATTACATTTTCAATTTCTTAATAGTTACAGATTTTAAATTTGTATTGCCTGTATGTCAGTTTTGAAGAGTATTTTTTTCATATTATTTCATAAGTCTGCCTATGAACATAAAGCTGTTTTAACTAATGGAGTCTCAACCTAAAGCTTGTGGAGGTTGTCAAGGGGCTCCTCTTTGCTGTTTAATCTGGAGAAAATCCTGTTCAGCTTCTCAGATTCTCAAGCCTTGACTCTTTCGGAATCCGTAGCTCTCTACCAGAGTAGAGAAGTCCACAAATGTTGGGCTCATCTCCCTGAGTTTCCTTCTTACAGATCTAAGAGCTGTAAGACTTTACTTGATTGAAGGTACTCCAATACCTTCAAATATATTTTGTTCAGCTTTTTCAAGGCAAGTTTGATCAAAATGTCCTAGTCTGACATCCCCAGAAGTGAAACAGACAAAAGAAAAATTCGCTAGATTATAAACTCCTCAAATAAGATCCCTGTGCTCAAATTTTCTATCTTCGATATCAAGATAGTGCCTAATACTATTATTACTCTACTTACTGATGAATCAATGACCTGAAGGATAATTCTAACCAAGTAAAGGAACTAAGAAGAAAGTACTATGAAAAATAAGAACAACAAAAATATTTTCAAATCATAGAATCATCTTTTGGTCTGTCTCTTATTCCACCTTCTCTCTAACAAAACCCTGATTCAGAATGCGATCACTTACCCACACTACTTCATTTGGCTCATAGATTATGCCCTTCCCTCCAGTTCATTTCTCTTCAGTCCACCTTCCACAGTTCCAATTCAAATCCTCTGCTAAAGATACTTCAAATGCCTCCTCATTCTCTACACAAAAAATTCTAATCTTCTCCTGATGGCACATAAGACACAAAACTATCTGACCTTAGGCTCTCTCACAAAATTTATCTTTCTTCCGGCCTGCATTCTACATTTTGTATCCCATATTTTAACTACATAGAACTATTTTCATTTCATCAAAAGTGCTGTGCCATTTTATGTCCCACAGTTTTAAGGATATTGTTACCTTTGTTTAAAATATCTTTTCCTCACTGACAATCTGGTAAACTCAACCTTCTATTCAAAATTATATTTCAGATTCATCCCTGGGAAATTTCTGCAGACCCTCAGGAAGTCCTAATCAACTTCATCCTTTATATTGCTACTTTACCCTAGTTTACTTATAGCACTTACTACCCTACATTGCAATTATTACATCCTATGTACTTAAGTACTACTTTTGGACAAACTGTAAAGGTGTACTTCAATAATATCTTCAAGATGTTTTCTATCAAAGAATCTTTGCTAATTTTCTATCTCTATCTCCATTAAAAAAATTTTTATCCTCTAAACTGATATTGTATTCAAATTAATTTAACAGATAATCACTGGATACCCATCTCATACCAGACACCACTGATAAATTAATAACACTTAATATTTAAAATACTTTAAATCTCTTATTTCCAGCAAATCCACTTTAAGAGAAAAAACATGAGCAGAGAAAGAATAAAATAGATAATAAACAGGTATAAGGTTTCTAAACTTTCCAAAAAGTACCTCAAAACCATATTCATTACATCACAAATTACAGAAGAGAAAACTAAGATGTAAAAGAAAAATAGATATGCCTTAGTTTCTGTTTTCAGATCCCGTAATTCCACAACATTACCTAAAATTATAATATTTACAGTAGAAAATCAATGAGAATCAACCACACCCGAGTAGATATGAACACATTTTTTAAATGGTTTTATTTTTGTAGATGTTTTTAGGTAAATAAGGCATTTCTTGTGGATCCTTCATGTCTAAGCTAGTAGACTTCTAGAAAAGGTAAGAATAATTTCAATTCACAATTAACAGAATACATTTGTTCTTCAAAAGCAATTTAAGCAGTCTTCTGTTCAATAATCTCCAGAAAGGGTGATGCTTTCCTTTGTGAAATACAGAACACAATCAACAAAATGCATTCCTTTATCCTCCAACACATACTCATTTTCAAGAGATAAAAATTCTAATATAGAATGAACTAGTTAAAAGAACACTGGACTAAGTCAAAAGACCAATCCCAGCTCTGCTTTTGATGAAAAACAAAAATTATAGAACCAGTGCTAAGGTTTGAATATTTGCTTTAGGCATCATCTCTAAAACTAGAATAAAAACAGTAGTACCTGCCTAAGAAACAGTAGGCAGTATATAATGCTAGCTAATATTACAGCAAATAATACTACCTTTTAACAGCTCTATGGAAGAGTCTAATTAAAAAGTCATGTGTTAAAATCTTTAAGCATTCATCAAGATGACCAGACTAATGTTGTCTGTGCTACTACACTCAGTTCTTACTACCCTCTAAACAAAACTGAGATAGGACAGAAGGCAATGATAGGGAATATATTTCTTTTTCTGTGTTGTAGACCTGTTATGGTCTTTCTGTTCATTTCATTTGTTCACCAATTCCCTTGAGTCAAATGTAAAGCCTGCTTCTGCTTATGTCCTCACACACAAACTGAAATACTGTGCTACAACCTAACTTGTTACTGACTTCAAACTTGGCTTGGAGAAAGACTCCACATTTTCTTTTACTCAATATTTAACCTAAGAATTCTCATGGAAACCGATGGCTCACTCTTCCTATACTAAATCAATCTGAGCTCACAAGAAATATTTAGTTACCAATTTTGGTCTCTCTATACTATCCTGTTTACTATAGCCACACTCTGAGTTGATTAGGCATTGCATTAATAAGCTCCTCTACCCCACTCTGGAACTAAGAGGCCAAAGCAATCAAACAAGCATACTCAGCATTACACAGTGACCAAGCTCATGTCATTAATTAAAAATCAACAACAGAAACCCAAAACAAACCCACCCACTTTTCATTCAAAGGTACAATCAAACAAGCACATATTATTGAATCTATTTGGAGCCTATTAAAAAACAACAACAACCCAGTATGATATAGCTCAAAGCCTATCGTTTGCTTACACTAATATGAAAACTACAGTATCTATATTGAAATCCAAGATTTAAAACGCTTATCATGACTATGAGTCAAAATTTCTGTGTATGTATGTATGAAGGTGGGGGCAGAAAGAGTGTCGGGGGGCAAGTATACACACATTTAGTACTTACTTGCTCTAATTTAAAGATGTGTTGATTAAAGTAGTGCTGTAAACGTTCATTAGCAAAATTAATACAGAACTGTTCAAAGCTGTTATTTTCATAATCTTCAAACCCAAAAATATCAAGAACACCAATAGACAAAGTCTGTAAAACAGGAAAATATTATAGTTAAAAAAAAATGTTCAATTTTAGTTCATAAATAATATCTACAATATAAAGAACAAAATGCTCCAAGTTCTATCGCAGTGGAGAATAGACTGGGGTAGCAGGGTGGCTAAATGTTGAACCAAACCAGCACAAATAAAAAGCATTTTAGCCCTGGCTGGTGTAGCTCAGCTGACTGAGCATGGGCCCGTGAAGCAAAGGGCCACCAGTTCGATTCCCAGTCAGGGCACATGCCTGGGTTTCAGGTCAGGTCCCCAGTACAGAGCACACAAGAGGCAACCACACACTGATGTTTCTTTCTCTCCCTCTTTCTCCCCACCCTTACCCTCTAAAAATAAATTAATTAAATTTTTAAAAAAGCATTTTAGTTCTCATCGTCTTCATCTTTTCTTTTTGTCCTATTTTAGAAATCCAAAAATTTAACACATATGATCCATTGATTATTCTACATAAATGGACAAAGCAGGATTAGCAGCCTGTTATCTCAATCTCAGAAATCCCTGAACTCCAAGAGAAAAAGGAATGGAAACTACAGGCTATGAGAAGACAGAAGTTGATTCAGTAAAACTAGGTCACTCCTATCTATGCCTTGTTATTAATCAAGAGGACCATTCAATTTCTCCTACTTTGACTTCCATATCCCAATAGATTTCTGCTTTAAAAACCAAGCTGACAAGAATGCATAACCAGCCTCGTGCAAGCCAGAAAAACACTGAATATCAGAATATATGGTTTCTTGAAGTTAAAATTTTAATTTTTATTAAAAAGAATTGGCCCTGGCCAGTGGGGTTGAGTTGCCTGGTCATCACCCCACGAAACGAAGGATCACTGGCTCGATTCCTGGTCAGGGCACATGTCTAGGTTGCAGGTTCAGTCCCTGGTTGGGGCACATGCCAGAGGCAACCAATCTACGTATCTCTCTCACATCAATCTACTCTCTCCCTCTCTTCACCTCTTGCTAAAATAAATAAAATTTTTAAATTTTTTTTTAAACTGCACAAGGTTTGTAATGTTAAATAGTTCTAAAAGAATTATTTTTAAAAAACAGCAATCTCTTCTTCATCCTCAATTTCTGCACCCTAGAGTCAACCACACTCAAATCTTTTAGCGGTATGGCATGGTATGGTATGGTATGGTATGGTATGGTATGGTATGGTATGGTATGGTATGGTATGGTATGGTATGGTATACAAATGCTTATTCTGGTTTTTTGTTACTTTGTTTTATTTATTGATTTTAGAGGAAAGGAAGGGAGAAAGGGAAAGAGAGAGGGAGAAAGAGAGGGAGAGAGACAGACAGAGAGACAGAGACGCTGATTTGTTGCTCCACTTACTCATCATGCATTCAGTGGTTGATTCTGGTATGTGCCCTGACAGGAGATCTAACGCACAACCTTGGCATACAGCACAGGTGGCAAACACAAGACCCTCGGGCCGAATCCGGCCCTCCACCTCGTTTTATCCAGCCCAGCACCTCGTTTCTACTCAGCCACAGCGCTGAGCTCCTTGTCTCTAGTTAAGGAGCAGTTACATTTATACTGTCCTAAAATTACATTTGGCCCTTCGGAGGCAACTGCGAGGCTGATGCGGCCCTCAGTGAAAATGGGTTTGACCCCCCTAGCATATAGGGATAAAGCTCTAACCAACTGACCTAACTAACTGACCCTTGGCCAGGGCCAAATGTTTATTCTTCTCTTTCTTGATATTTCACTTGTAGAAGTTATCTCCTAACTTCTACTGTGGATGACAAGGATTTAACTCTAATATACCAAAACCAACATTCTTCTCACCACTCCACCTCATTCTTGAAATATAGTTGAGTGACAATTTTGGTTAAATGAAAACAATTTTTCTCCACTGGTACTAAGACAGATACTAGGCAAACAGATGTAATGAGTTATAAATAGTAAGACATTTCTAAAAGTCTCCATTAAAAGTAATTTGTTTCCCATAATTATCTAAATCTATAAAATTGAGTTCTATTTCCTACTATCCCCCACCCCAAAAAAAGTATTTTTAATTGTGCTGACTAAATTCTAAGCCCTTATGAAAATAATAGCCTTCAAAAATAAGTCAATTTGGTAAATTAGATTACAATTAAAATTAATATTGTAACTATGGGCTTACACAAAGCATGAAAAGTTCAGATAAATGCAATTTTACATTTAAATTAAGTAATAAAGATGACAATTCTTTTTTTTATTTTTTCCTTTTCTCCATGTCCCAGCACTTGATGACAGAACTGGCAGACTGGAAGCCACCAACACCAAGAGGGCCGGAACCCTTTGCCTTGTCCTCAGTACATTACAGGAACCAGGACAGTACACATGACCCCCACCGAGAAGAGGAGGATTCGAGATGACATGTCTAGCCTTGGCCAGGTAGCTCAGTTGGTTAGCTCATCATCTGGATAAGCCAGGATTGTGACTTGGATCCCCAGGCAGGGAACATACAAGAATGTACAAATGAATGCATAAATTAGTGGAGTGACAAGTTGATTTCTCTCTGTCCCTGTCTCTCTCTCTCCCCCAACCCCTCTAAAATCAGGTTTTTTCAATGTCAAACATTTTTTTAATATCTAAATTTTTTTTTAACAGATGACATTTCTAAACAGCCTGAAAAAGCAGACTATGCCATGAAAGTTCTCAGGAAATAAAAATGAAAAAAAGTTTAAATAATTAAAATTAAATTCTAAACTCTACCATATTAAAAACGAATTCCGATTGGAAAAAATTACTGAATATAAAACATTACATTCACCTGGCTGGTGTGGCTCAATGGATTGAACACCAGCCTGTGAACTGAAGGGCCACTGGTTCGATTCCCAGTCAAGTCACATGCTTGAGTTGCGAGCCAGGTCCCTAGCGGGGGGCGTGCATAAGAGGCAACCACACACTGATGTTTCTCTCTGTCTCTTTCTCCCTCTCTTCCCCTCTGTCTAAAACTAAATAAATAAAATCTTAAAAAGAAACAAAACAAAAAATTATATTCTAAAAGTATGAGAATAAATATTGTATAATCTTGGGCTGAAGAGGCCTTCCTATATAAGAAAAATAAATAATTCAAGCCCAGGACAATAAACGAAGAGAATATCAGAATTCACTGCACAGAAGTTTAAAATATATGGGGTTAAAAAACACATGAACAAATCTTTGCAATCAAGAGGAAATATGTGTAACATATGTCAAACTTAAGTCTCTACAATATCCACAATGACACTTAAAGAGGAATAACAAAAAAAATGAATATAAAAATAGGAAAAACATAGAAAAGAAATAAAATAGAGAAAACATGAGAAGATGCTCAATTTTCATCTATCATTAAAAACATGGGCACCTTGGCTGGTGCAGCTCAGCTGGTTGGAGCATCGTCCAGTAAGCCAAAAAGTCACAGGGTCAACCCTGAATTGTGGCTCGGTCTCCTGTGGGGGCATGTGCAAGAGGCGACCAATCGATGTTTCTCTCTCACAATGATGTTCCTCTTCCTCTTTCTTCCTCCCTTCCCCTCTCTCTAAAATCAATAAGCATGTCCTCAGGTGAGGATTAAAAAAAACAAACACTGGCAACAAAACGGGCTAGTCCAATTAGATGAAAATACTGGTAACATCCAATGTGAGGAAAGGAAATAGGGACTTTCATACACTACTAGTAGAAGTGTATAGTGTTTTTTGAAAAGCCACAGTGTTTTCTGAAAAGGCAAATTAGCAGCAGCTACCAAAATTTTAAAACCTATATATCCTTAAATTCATCAATTCATTTTAAGGGTTTTTGTCTTACAGAAATGTACATAAACAATATCTGTTACATTATCATTTTAACATTAAAACAAATGGAATATATTTTTAATGGGTGAATTTATGGTACACATACAAATATATATTACTTGTTAAAAATAATGAGGGATACATAGATACAGAGAACAGACAGACGGCTGTCTGAAGGGAGGGGGATTGGGGGACTGGATAAAAGAGGTAAAGGGATTAATTAAAAAACCCACCTCACAGACACAGACAACAGTATGGCGATCACCAGAGGGAAACTGGGGTGAGGAGAGGTAGAAGAGGGTAAAGGGAGGATAAATGGTGATGGAAGGGGACCAGGCAAGAGGTGGTGAACACACAAAAGAATATACAGATGATGTATTACAGAACTGTATACTTTAAACCTATATAATTTTAACTATCACTCCAATAAATTCAATTTTTAAAAAACTGAATATAAAACATTATATTCTAAAAGTATAATAATAAGAAAAAATAGTACGTTAGGAATATTTTCCAAGACATACTAGGTAAAAAAATACAAGTTGTAGAAACAATACAGACAGTGTGGATGAAAGGGGTTCTGTGGAAAGTAACCTAACAAGGTGATCTGCTCAAAAATTCCTAACTGGACAGATCATGGTTGAGTAGTCATGCCCCAGGCCTAGTACTTCTTTAGTGAAAAGCTTTAAGTCAGTCTGTCCACTGTTCTTGTGCATTTAGGTTAACATACCTTTGAAATACCATAAGTAATACTCCTCCAAAGGAGGCGTTAACCCTCAAAAAAGCACATAATCTCAACTATCCTGTTGCTTCCTCCCACCTTCATGTAATCCTTCTTATTTCCCTTCTAATTTCAAATGCATAAAAGAAACCACAAAACTGCTATACTCCACAGCATTTGAGATCCTGCTGTTGTTCCCGGGCATATGCTGCCGGCTTGGCTCAAATGATCCCATAAAAATTTTCAACAGGTTTGGACATTTCTTACCTTGACAACAGCATAACTGTATTTTTATGTTTAAAAGCAACACTACGTGTGCATCTATAGAACTACAAGTACATAAGAAAAAATGTCTGGAAAGACACAGACTGCAAAGAACAGTTCCTCTGAATAGGGTAATAAAAACAGAAATAAGGAAGGAAACACCAAGGAATACAGATAAAAGATGATTCTTACGACTTTTATATAATTCTGTCTTTTTAAGTTTAATGTATTAACCATTTTACTGACACCATTTTCTGGAAAAATATATAATCTATGGATGTCTACCTTGGTATTTTGCTCCAAATCTTTACTATTCAGAAGTGCGTGATTAATCCGAAAAACTATCCAGTCAAATAGGGCACTATATAAAGACTTAGCCATGGAGTTCCTCACTGTCACAGCCTGAAAAAAAAAGAAAGGGTTAGGAGTACAAGTGAAAATGGCAATAATTTGACTAAGATATTATAACAAAGTGTGTTTTGCTTTCATTCAAGAAAGAAAGCTTACTATCACAAATCATAAATTAATTTTTCTCTCAATATAAATAGCCTATAATTAAAGTTTTCTATGTACACTCATTAACTTAGTCCAGCTCAAAGAATCTAGGCTAAAACTAATTGATAGATAAGGGGAAATGCAGGTCACTCAGTTCAAAACAGCTTTACTGAAAACGTATATATTTCACCAAGTAAAGAAGGTATACTAGAAAGTTTACAAACAAATGAACCTTGCCAGTTAAAGTGGGGAAGACTATTAACAGGCAAAGCAATAAATCTGTTAGCAAAAAGGTATCAGCTACCTGCAGAATCCCAGTCAGACTCTTAAAATATCATAATAGCACCACAATCATATTCCTGGTTGTCTTCAGCCTGTCACTGATAATAACCTCTAGAATTTCTCCATCCCCACACAAAATAACAATTCTTTCATTACGGAGTTAAGCAATTTATTTTCCCCTCACTTCAAATTTTTCCCAGTTTATGTAAACTCTGTACTATCTGCTAAAATTTTCTGTGAACCTGAGATTGTTTTAACACATAAATTCTACTAAAGAAAATTCAACATTTTTAAAGTACTATAACCTAAAAGTGGGGTATGTATCTTAGAAAATCTTGTCTTAGCACTGAGGATAGAATAATTTATATATTTATCACCTAGGGACTTATTTGGAAGCTTGTATATTCAGGTACATATTTATATTCAGTTCTGAAGTTTATAGGAAGTAGGGAATATTGATTAACAACTTGACTATCTTACAATCCCAGTTTCTCTCCTTACTCTGTGTGCCCGTAGTCAAATTACTTAAACTCTTAGGCTACAGCTTAGCTTATACGTTTGCAAAATGAAGACAATACTATAACCTATACCACGCAGGTGATGAATGAATTTCTCCATGGTTAGTTGGCCCCGGCTGAGCGCTACAAGCTAGGTGCTACACCTAGCCCCAGTGATGAATGAATTTCTAAATTTCAGTAAAAAAAATATCAAAGCTTCAAATTTATGCATGCACACATATAAGTACTAGCTAAACAACTACCAAAGAGAAGACAGATACCAATTTCTCATATTTAACATTATCAACTCAAAAATAATTTTAAAATGTTTACAAGTTCTGAAAGAAAAAGAAATGTGGTCCTAGAATTCTGTACTTAGGCAAGTTACAACAAAGCTGTCTTTAAAATACCAATAAAATCATAGTAGAATAAATAGAAAGAACTTCCATTCTATTTTTCCCAGAGAGGAAAAAGGGAATAAAGATAATCTGATCATATTCAGCAAAAGTAAAACACTTTAAAACTAAATAAATAAGCATAAGATACAAAAAAAACAAGAATAAGAAAACACATTGGTTATCACAATATAAATGGGTTGAATATTTTTAGTTAAAAGACAGGCCTTCATATTAAATTAAAAACTAACACCCACATCTTTTGGCTTGCAGTTAAGTACTATTTTCTTACAACGTAGTCAGAGAGCATCCACACTTGCCAAAGTATGCCAATACCTACTTACCCCATGACTCCCAATAGTAGTATTTCAGCCTCTGTTCTCTGAAATGCAGTCCTGCCTGTCATGCTTTAATCTCAATAAACCCAAATATTAATTAATATTTCCCCACCCAAATAAGACCTCATTTAGCATCTCCTATCTCAATGAAAACAGCATCAATATAATTACAGTTGTGTGGTCCAGAAAATTAGGATGGATCCTTGACATTGCTTCTTCCTCCTTGCTTCCCAGTAAGCAAACCACTGCTGGATTCTATTGATTTCAGCATCTAAATTTTTCTCATTTTAAATATATTTCTATCAATATTTCACCATTCAGACAAAGCAACAAACATCTTTCTCCTCGGCACTACCACAGCCTCCACATTCACTCTTGTCCTGTTTTCGAATCCTAAGATGATCCTCAAGATTCCCATCCCCTGGGGTCCGTATTCTGTATCACATGTACAGAACTTAAGTGCAGGCAGCACTGTAAATATGATGGATTTCACTCCCCACGCTGTCTTACTTACGTGACAGAAAGTGAAAATTACGTGTTAAAGATTTAATTATGGCCCAATATCAGTTGATATTTTTAGTTAATCATAGGAAGATTATCCTGGGTAGAGCTGACTTAGAGAAAGCTCTTTAAAAAAAAACTGATTTTGCCCCAACTGGGTAGCTCAGTTGGTTAGAGCATCATCCCAATACACGAAGGTTGTGGGTTCAATCCCTGGTCAGGGCACATACAAGAACCAACCAGTGAATGCGTACATAAATGGAACAACAAGTCAGTATTTCTCTCATTTCTCTCTCTCTCTCTCTCTCTCCACCCACCCCCTACCTTCCTCTCTCACAAAAAAAAATCAGTAAATAAAAAAAAATTTTTTAAGTTGATTTCTTCATCTGAGATTCTCCTGCTGGCCTAGAAGAAACAAAATGCCATGCTGTCAAAAGGACCACATGGCAAGAAATGGCAAGTAGACTCTAGCTGCTGAGAATGGTCCCAGACATTCAATAGAAAATAGATTCTCGATGTTACAACTGCAAGAAACTGAATCCTGTGGACAATCTGTGAACTTGGAAGAGGATATTAAATGTCAGATGAGATCACAGCCTTGACAGACAACTTGACTTCGCCTGGGAACCCTGAGCCTAATGCCTAGCTAACCTGTGCCCAGATTTAATAATCCATGGAAATTGTCAGATAATAAATACGTATTCTATCAAGTGTCTAAGCCTATTACATACTCATAGAAAACAAATATACTCTCTTCCAAATGACTCTTCATACACTTTTTTTGTTTAAAACATTTTAAGAGCTTTCCATTGCTCTTTAGGTGAAATACTAAAATCCTCATTTTATACTTAATGCCTAACACATTACTGAGCACAAAGGTTTCCAAACATTTCTAAATAAATAAATACACTAAACAAATGCAGATAAAAATAAAGCAGAGACTATAAAAACAATCTTAGAAAGTTTAAAGTTAAAAATGTAAATAAATATAAATGTTTTATAATGAAAAACGTTGTTAAAGTAAATAGAAAAACAGTGACCATTTATGTGAAAAGTATTTGGTTTTTTTCTGTTATTTAGAAAGGGGCTCTCAAAATTGGAGACTATTAAATATGACATAAGATACCTGACATAATGAAGAAATGTAGACTTGTAGGCACAGTTAGGGGGGACCCAAAAAGTGGGATAAATAAATCAATGTGAGCCACAAAGCATTCCCTACAGCTCAATCACTATTTTCCCACCCCTAATATTCTAATCTCATATTGCTATTCTGTTTTTATAATTGTCATAGTTTGACCTATCACTTTAATAAAATTACAGTATAAAATAATCAGATTCCTATTTCTATATACCTGATTAGTACATTAAGAATAATGGCTCACTACAGCAAAAAAACCTCACCTGGAAGCTTTCTTATACAGATAATATTTAACATCATGAGATTACTTTACCTACATATTTCTATGTAGGTAAAGTAATCTAGATAAAGAATATATGAAGGAAAGACAAAGACTGTTGTAGGGCACCCCATCTTTCAAAGGTCAGAATTGAAAGAAAGAGTGAGTAGAACAACTGAACAAGTAAACCAGGCAAGTATGATATGCTGAGAGAAACAAAACTGCCTCAAGAAACTACAATCAATTAGGTCAAATACTACTCATTTATAATTCCACCTACCATCAATTCACCCCATATTAATAATATGAAACCTAAAAATGGTGAACAGATTAAGATCTTTTTAAAAAATGAAAGCCTATTGCCTACTATCACATTCAACTTTAAGTTTCCAAGTTGAATCTTAAGTTCACAATCAAATTTCAAGACACCAGAAATATTTCAGTCAACACTTTTTTCCGATTGTTATTTTCATTCTGTTAAGAGAAACAACACAAACCCAAACTTCTAAAAATGTTCAGAGTATTTCAAGCCAAAGAAAATCTATTCGTACCTCTGCCAGCTTGTACGGTAAAATAAGCTTCTCTCCCACTGTCACAGTCTTCCTTGTAACTAATGCTTCAAACAGCATCTCTTCTTTAACCTACACAGCAGAAAAGTAAATTCAATATATGATACATGACAATGGTTTGAACTAAGCCACATAAAGAAAAAATGAGATCAGCAAATATGCAATAGAGAAAAACAAAGACAATACACTGGGAATTATAAATATTGGCCACAGGGGAATGTTCAGTTTCCCACACACTCCACTTCCTCCACCCCCAAAAAAGAAAACGAGGGGTAAATAACACAGATGGGTCTTTTTAAATCAAAGTTTTCTCTCTAGTCATAATAATAATTTAAAAAAACATGTTTCATTGTACAGAACATGGAAAGTACAGAATAGTACAGAAAATATTTTAAGATGATCACCCATAATGCCACAACCTGGAGAAAAGGAATGAACAGTGACAATACTTCTTGAATTCCAGAAAAATTGCAACGAGTACTATTTTATGTTTCAGATGTCTATTTTTATTTACAGATGTTAAACTTTAAGACAAAGGTGATGCTTCCTTTGTTCTCACTCTCTAGAAGCCAATACTATCATAAATTCAATACGTACCATTTCAGTTCATAAATTTATACATATATACATACATGTTAGATGTATTCATAAATACTGTATTATACTGTCAAGTGTATTTAACTCTTATGTACAGTAAATGTACATAAAACATTATGTAAATATGTACATATTATGTAAATATTATGTAAATATGTACAGTATCATATTTCTATGTTTTTGAAATCTACATTGATAGCTTAGATCAAGTGTATTCATTTTAACTGTTATACAGCATCCCAGTATATTTAATTACCACAGTACATGATCTATTCTACTTTTAGGCACTACTGTAATTTACAATTTTGCACTTTTTGAAAATAAACTGCAGTAAATATTCCTGCATATGACTTCAAGAGTTTCTCTGAAGTATCATACATAAAAGTGGAACTGCCAGGTTGTAGTGTACACACTTTCAGCTTCATAGGAATATTGCCAGACTCCTGTACACAGTTTCTGCCAGTCAGCTCTCTCGGCAGCAGCACCGAGAGCTTCCTAGTTCTTCAGACTTTGGCTATACCTGGTATTCTCGGACTTTAGATTTTTGCCACACTGGTGGGCATGAAATGGTAAAACAAGGGTATTTTATAAAAGCATCAACACATAATACATTTTTTTCATAAAATTTTATGTAGATAATATAAAATATTTCAAAAAACATAAGACTACAAGGAAAAAATGGGTTACAAAACAAGAAAGTGAGGTACTACTCAGGAGAGTCCCTGACATCAGAAATTCATAACAGATCTATCATTTTTAAAAATATGATTGCACCATAAAGAAAATATACCTTCTTTTGACCAATCCTCAAATTCTAAAAAATAAAAACAATTTGAGGCACATTACTTTCACAAAATGTAGTAAAACTAAAAATGTACAACTAAAAATAAAACCTGAACATTTTATATATATTATATATTTAAAATATTTTGATAAAATAGATTAATAGCAGATTACACAAAAATAAGAAAACATAATTAAAAACCATTATTATATTGTGAGGTGTATTTCTACACTTAAGCAATTATTATTAAAAATGAACATTTAAAAAATAAATGCTCAATGCAGTGGTGTCAAGAAAGTTTTCTAGAAGAACAAACAAATGGCAACAATGTGGAGCAAAGTTACTTCCATACACTCGTATATACCAGTACGACCAGTATAGGGTCATTTGCCAGTATCAGTAAACCTCAACATGTGTATATACTCTAACCCAAAAGTCTACTTCTTAAATTATACCCCAGAACAGAGATTTTCAACCAGTGTGCCATAAGAATTTTCAAAGTATGCAATACCTGACTATTTATCATAATGTTAGGGGTACTTAGCTCTCTTTCCTTAGATTGTCAAATAAAAAAATAACAACAGCCAACCCAACAAAAGCCATCTGGTGTAAATGAATCAAAATTACACCTATTTTTTTTTTGGTCAGATCAGCAAAGAATATATTTTTTGGTGTGCAACAGAATTTTAGCAATTAGTTTATGTGTGTCATAAGATGAAAAAGGTTGAAAATCACTGCCCTAAAATAATTCTCACATGTTAACAAGAAGACATGTGCAAGAATGCCTATCATAGTACTATCTACAAGTAGAAAATACAAACAACCTCAATCACCACAAAAACAGATAAAGTGTTATATTTTCTTCATATAATAGAATTTTAAACAGCAGCTAAAAATAAATATCTAGAATATATAAATCAGCACCAAAAAATTTCAAAAACATAATATGGAATGAAAAAGTCAAGTTTTAGAATGATACATATAGTATGGTATTTATATAAAGTCTGAAAACATGCAGAACAAAACCATATATTCTTTATAGGAACACCTATCTTCTGAAAATATAAAAACAAGAATGGGAATGATGAACACCAAATTCATAATAGTGTTTTACTTCTGGTAGGGGTAGAACACAGAGCAGGCTTCAATTATATGCAATATTTTATTACTTGTGTGGGAGTATAAGTATACAGGTGTTAAATATATTGTTTTCTATGTATTATGTGCTGAAAATATTTCATAATCTAACAGAGAAAAGAGAAAAGGAAATACGTTAAAAGAGAAATTAATACATAAGATAGTAGAACTGATAAATCTAAAGACCCATTATTTGAAAATAATACAAACAGAAAACTAACCCCATAGAAAAAAATTTTAATATTAACAAAATATTTACAAAGAACACAAAATAATACATCTCAAACATTTAATCAGCACATGACTTCCTATAAAAACACAAATTATCAGTATTAATTCAAATCAGACTTGAAAATCCTAAAAAATTAGTTAACAGAAAATGAACTGAAAAAGCACCAAATTTGGTCACAGAGCTGATATTTCTCCAATCTTTGTGGAACATAATATTCACTGCTAATTATTCTCATAAACACACACACATATGTATATATGAATGTTTATTGATTCTAGAGAGAGAATAAGGGGGGTGGAGGGAGGAGAGAAACATCAATGTGAAAGAGAAGCATGGATTCCTTGCTTTCCACAGGGGATCGAACCCATAACTTAGGTATGTGCCCTGACCAGGGAATCAAACCCCCAACCTTTTGGTGTATGGGACGCCACTTTAACCAACTGAGCTACACAGGCAAGGACTAAAAAATCTTTTTTTATTTGTTTTTAACTTTTAAAAAATTTTTTCAATTATAGTTTATATCCAGTATCACTGTTTATCAGTTTCAGGCATACAGCATAGTGGGTTAGACAATCATATACTTTACAAAATGTTTCCCCTGATATTTCCAGTACTGGAAATATTATTATTGCCTCCATATCCCTATGCTGTATTTTACCTACCCATGACTATTTTGTAACTACCAAATTGTACTTCCCAATCCCTTCCTCTTTTCACCCAGTCTTCCCACCCCCTCCCCATCCCCATGGGCAACTATAAATCTGTTCTCTGTATCTAGGAGTCTGCTCTGCTTTGTTTGTTCACCTATAGAGTTGTTTAAATTCCACATGTAAGTAAAATCATCTGGTACTTGTCTTTCTCTGATTTATTTTACTTACCATAATACCCTCTAGGTCCAGATTCTTTTCTTAACAGCAGAAAAAATTATAAAAGGATAAAGAACTACCTAACTCAATTTAAGATGTTGGCTTAATGTTGGCACTAAAACCTGATAATGAGCACACACACATTTACACACTATGCACAATCACACAAAACACAACTAATTTTGCTTCTATTTGATGAACATCCTAAAGAAAATACTACTGAATTCATGATATACTTAAATAACTTTCCAAATATTCTTAGTTGTGTGTGTGTGTGTGTGTATGTAAAACTTTTAATATAAAAAAACTTTAATATAAAATAATTAGCAATGGGCTTAATATCCAATCTGTACTTCTCACAATCACCTAATTGAGAAACTGATACATATGTTACATGAGAAACTGATACATATTTAGCCCCAGCCAGTGTGGCATTCTTAGTTGGAATGGTGTCCTATAAACTGAAAGGTTGAGGGTTTGAGTCCTTCTGAGGGCACACACCTAGGTTACAGGTTTGATCCCTAGTCAGAGCACTGATGAAGCAACCAACTAATGTATGAGACAGCCAGTCGATGTTTCTCTCTCTCCCTTCTAATTCTCTCTAAAAATCAATAAGCTTGTCCTTGGGTGAGAATTTTTTTAAAAAACATTATTTATACTGTTTCAACAGGTATTAAAATATATTCAAAAAACAGCCCTGGCTGGTGTGGCTCAGTGGACTGAGTGCAGGCCTGCAAACCAAAAGGTTGCTGGTTCAATTCCCAGTCAGGGCACATGCCTGGGCTGCATGCAGGGCAGGTCCCTAGTTGGGGGCATGTGAGAGGCAACTAACTGATGTATCTCTCACACACTGATGTTTCTCTCCCCCTCTTTCTCCCTCCCTTCCCCTCTCTCTAAAAATAGAAGTAAATAAAATCTTTTTTAAAAAAACATAAATGTGCTAAAAACTGAACAGTTTTTGGTAATGGTAATAGTTCTAATGTCTCACAGTAAAAATACCGATCACAGTTACCCACAGCTAGTCTATTGGATCTTGTTTGCCTTTTAATAATTTCACAATTAGCCCTGGTTGGTATGGCTCAGTGGACTGAGTGTCAGCCTGCGAGCAAGAGGTCGTTGGTTCAATTCCCATCAGGGCACATACCGGGGTTGCGGACCAGGTCCCCAGTAGCGGGTGTGCAAGAGGCAGCCACACACTGATATTTCACTCTCTTTCTCTCTACCTTCCCCTTTAAAATGAAATAAATAAAATCTTTAAAAAATAATAATTTCACAATTATCCAGCCCAAAAAGAATTTAGTAAACAACAGATTCAAAACATTCACTGTTGCCTGAGTAATTTTGTAGTAATTTTCAAATTACTACAAAAAGTAATTTGAAAGATGAATAAAATTAAACCATTATTTTAAAAAATCTTTGTTCTTACAAACTAAATATATATATGTGTGTATATATATATATATACACATATATATATTTAATATTTTATTTATTTGTTTTTAGAGAGACGGGACTGGAGGGAGAAAGAGTGGGAGAGAAACATCAATGTATGGTTGCCTCTCATGTGTCCCCTACTGGGGACCTGGCCTGAAATCCAGGCATGTGCCCTGACTGGGAATCAAACCGGCAACCCTTTGCTTCACAGGCCCGTGCTCAATTCACTGAGCTACACCAGCCAGGGCATAAACTAAATATATTTATCATTGAATTGAATCACTTGGAAATGAGGGAAATTAAGTTAAATCTTAACTAAAGAGTTAACATTTTTATTAAACCAGTTACTATGCCTACCTTTCAATTTTATCCCAACAAAATCCTTAAGACTACAATTACTATTATCAACTGTAACCAATAGGAGATCATTTTAAAAAATAATTGCTAAAAACTAACTATAGGCAGGATACCATGGTAGGTCCTGTCATATCTTCCCTAGCTCCTCAACTTTGAAGATAGCTTCTTTCTACTTATTATCAAACCTACAGGGTCCAGCACAAATAACACATTTTATTGTAAAATCTTTTATTACCAAATCATAAACATGTAATTCTATAACACAACAATATCACACTCAAGCACACCATATGACATTTTAGGTGAAATGTTCAAATTAAAACTATAAATTATTACAACCATATTATTACTCCCCCAACCACAATAAAGCAAGCGTTACTTCTGCCGGACCTTGTATATTCCTGGAACCAGTCCAAACTATACTATCAAATCACATTTGCTGTTAACGTACCTTTGACACTGGTAAGCATTCTCAGGATTGGATTTCCCTTTTTTACCAATACCTGAGTTCCTCTTTAAGTTGACTGACCTGCCCTTACCAGTCTCTCACCAAAGAAGGAATACCGCACTAGAACCAGAAGCCTCGGTACTTGTTGAATGCCTGAACTTATAAGACCACGAGCCATAATCTATATATTACCACAATTCCAAATGTTTGACTAAAATATCACCTGAAATGCCTGACTGAAACACCATATGTTCTCTGACCTTCGTGATCTTCAAAATTACAACCCTTACATGCCACACTCAACATCCTACTACAACTCCTTCCCAGCGAGTGAGTTTAGTTCCAATTTAAGGTATTCCTCCCTTCTTCTGTTCCTATTGCCATGCTAACTCATTCCATTAAAGTTAATAAGGGACACCCAGGCACGTACAAAATCATCATCACTCTAAGGTTAGATGGTTAGATAAGCAAGAAAGAGGCATCCATTTCTCTCAAAGAGCACCACTACCTTATAATGGACACAAACTAGCGAGCAATTAACTTTCTGCTACAAAACCAAAAATAAACTATGCTAAGTAGAAACTGATGGAGTCAGTTCAGACCATTTGATAAGGTTAAGCCTCAGGAGCTAGCACATGGACCAATATTTGAAAGATGAGTAATATTTTAATAGAAAAAAAGCAAGCTGTTCATAACTGCAAAAAAACCTGAAAACAACTAAGATGTCCTTTAATAGGTGAATGGATACACAAACCATTGTATATCCATACAATGGAATATTCACAGCAGTAAAGAGAAACAAGCTATTCTTAAATGCATATTGCTGTGTGAAACAAGTCAGTCTGAAAGGCTACATACTGTATGATTCTAAATATGTTACATTCCTGAAAAGGCAAATCTACAGTTAGTAAAACTAAGATGAGTGGTTGCCAGGCATTAGGGGAGAGGGGTTAAAGAGGTAAAAGGGATTTTTAGGGCAGGGAAATTATTTTGTACGATACCTTATAACAGGATACATGACATTATGTCTTTGTCAGAACTCATAGACCACAAAGAGTGAATCTTAATGTATACAAAGTTTTAGGAAATTATTTAAGATATTGGGGGATCCTAGGAAAGAATTCAGACCATGATAAGAGAATCTATCTGTATGACAAATATATGAAACAATATCAATGCTCAAGGAAGTAGGTGGGAAGAAAAGGTACTGACCTAATTCTGAAAATGAAGGAAGTCTATCAAATTAAAGACAGAAGGAACTACACATAAGCACTCTAGTTGATAAAGTCATTTCCCACGGGGGTATGGGTTAGCAATTCTAATGCTGTTATACATGTATACTAGAATTGAATAATTGACTAAGTGAATGAAAGAAAATGGGAGAAAGGTTCCTCATTGTTAGAGTGGGAGTTTACATATGAGTAACAGGAGAAGGCTGGAATGATACATGTAATAATGGATTAATAAGAAACATCAGCATGACTTCATCATTACATATAGACAGTTACTCAAAAATATTTGGTGGTATATCCAGATTAGCATACACATACATATTTCCTTGCTCTATCAGAGGGCCTATAAAAAAAAAGATACCCCTTTTAAAATAAATCTGGCAAGATGAGAAGTTAGCAGGGAAAACATGATAAATCACTCCAGAAAAAAAATAAGGTAATAAAGAACATGATATGGAAAGAAGGATAGTAGGAGATCATGACCTTTGGTTCCTGTAAAATTATAAAGAAAGAAAAATTCCTTTTCTCCCCACCCATCCAGATACCCCATCTTCAAATAAAATAATCTAACCAAAACCTTAGCATGAGTGGAAATCTTAAATATAGAAGAAAAACTAGCAAAGGCCTAGAACATTATAAAGACTAGAGTAAAATATTCATCCTACCCAGCAAACCAAGGGGTTATAGATATCTGGGGTGAGGGGAGGCACGGGAGATAATTCAAATCTTTTGAAGATTGTGGCACATGCAATAGCAAAATTTCTACCTTTTGGAGAAACATTATTAATAAAAAGCATTAATCTATTTACCCTTACAAAATAGTCACACAAAATAAAAACTAAGAAGTTACTCAGGATTTAAAATGACAATTGAGAATGTAATCACTCACTTCTAACAATTCTGAGACAACAGGCAGAACTTCAGGATTACAGATATCTATGGAGTCATCCCGGTATGTCTTCTTTTTATAACAAATATTACCCAAATGTAGTATTGCTGAAAGAAGAGAGAAAATCCTGCAAAAAAAAGAGAAAGAAAAATTATAGGTTGCCTGTGTGCATTCCCTAAGCTTATTTCATCAACGAAGTTCTAATTAAGCAAATTAGCTATTACAAATGTGTAGTAGTCTTCAGAATATATGACACGTGACAATAATAATTCAAACTAAAATTTACTGAGTATTTAGTATGTCAGACACTGTGCAAAGTGCTTTACAAAACCTTAATTTCAGGATTGTACCTACCAATGGTCAGAAAAGTTGTTTGAAGGGGACTTCGGATAATAATTTATCTGAATCTGCTGCAGTGTTACAAAAGCCCACGCCTTCCTAAATGCTTTTCATCCTGACTGGAATGTCCTCTCCCTACACTGTCTATTTCAGACCTACTAAACCAGAATCTTTCAGGCCTTAGAATCTGGTAATCAAGTAGCCTAGGTGACTTTTTATTAGTAGTAGAATTTAAGAAAAGCTTTCTTACCTATTATGGTATCCTTGATAAATGTTTTTTTAAAAAAGCCTGAGGCCACTAGGGTATATTACCTAGTATCAGGCCACCTCTGTGAAACACCTACATCTGGACCCTCCTTTTGTCCTTCCCTCCTGGACAACCAATCATTCCCTCCTGTCTCTAAATAATGCATGCCCCTCCTTCCAGTCAACAACCAATTCCTCCTCTCATGCTCCTCGATGAACTTCAGTTTACTCAGAAACGTTATTATTCCTTTTTCCTACCTCTCATCTGAACCCAAAGAACTTTCTATCAAAATAATCTCATGTTCACTTCTCTTACTTTAAAAAAAGCCATCCCAGATCCCTAATCTTCTCCTTCCCTTCTCATACAGCATTAACTTATACTCCTTGCCTTCACTTTGTCGTTCCTCATTTACTAGCGTATTCTGACACCTAAAATGTCTCATAGAGGTTTACCAAGGACTTCCTTGTAACTAAGTATATTAAAACTCTATCTAACAGCTATTCCTGGAAATCCATTTATACACATATCTTAGTGCGACCAGTTTCTTTCCTCAGGATAAATTTATTCTATTTGTGAAATTGTAACTCTATGTTTTCTTAAAATTAGGAAGTATTCTAAATAAAACAAAGATATTGATTTAGGGACCTAACAGCTGTATTTGTAGAGGTCCTGAATGAACACCTTAATTTACAGATCTAATTTCCCAAATAATTAAAAATTTAATGGTGATTCAGACTTCCGGCCAAGATAGAGGCATAGGTGGAAATACTGTACCTCCTCTCACAACCAAGATTAAGGACAACAAATATTTACAAACAATAACACAACCAGAACACAGAAAATTGAACTATGGAAGTCTAACAACCATTCAACCAGATCGGTAAGAGGGGCAGAGTCGGCAGTCAGAGGAGAGGAAACATGGCAAGAAAACGCTGTGGCTGCCAGGCTCAGGAGCGCTGGGGAGCGTAGGTGGCGTGGAGCTTGCAGACCGCAGATGCCGGGAGGAGAAGAGCAGGGCACGCAGGGCACGCAGGGCACGCAGGGCACGCAGGGCAGTAGGCCGACCGCGGACACACATTCGCGCGCAGATAAACTAGGCAAGAGCGGGCAGTGAGACGAGCCCAGGGCCCCAGCGACGGGAAATAAAGCCTAAAAACACCAATTGAAAAGGTGCC
>PVKM010008141.1:0-39678 GCA_004027735.1 Carollia perspicillata
TTGAACATGTAGATTATTTCCAATTTTTTTCCATTGTAAACAATTCTTCATGGAACATCTTTGTAGATAATCATCGTGCACTTGTCTGGTCATCTTAAGATAACCCCCTAGAAATGAAGTTGCTGGGCTGTAGGGGGTGCACATGTTTTTAAAGAGCTCCGATACATATCTTTACATAGCCTCCCCATCCTGCTTGGCCTAGTGCCGCAGCCTGGCGCTCATTCTGCTTCAGAGTGTTCTCACTCACAGAGCCTGTCCCACCTGCGGGCTTCCAGCTCCTTCTCTGTGTCCACTAGTGCTAGTGTGTGGCAGGGTGACATGTGGCACATTAACTTACATGCCGTGACACCCTCCACTTTCCACTTGCTCACATCTTGGAGACCTTGTCCATTTGAGGCATCATAGAACTTCCAAACTGATGTGGTACAGTTTTAGGTTCAAGTGCTGAGGTTTCAGATGGAAGGTTCAAGAAGTAGATGGGACCAGCCATTTCCTTCCTTACTACTGACCTCTGATCCTCAGGAAAGAAGAGAGGTGGAGATGAAGAAACTGGGTAAGACACGAGTGGGATCGACCCTATCTCTTGTCTCCCTCTATCCTGCAAGACGAACCTTGGCCGGGGGGCCTGGTAGATTCTGCCTCGAAGTCGAGAGGACCTGTGACAAGCATCCCAGTGTACAGAACTTATGAGTTACAGGTAAGTTCTCTACTGATCAGAGAAAGGCTGCCATGGAGTGGAAATGGTAGTCTGGTAGGTCTAGTGGGGAAAGAGGGTGGGTGTAAGGACAGAGTCCCAGTTTTCCCCAGGCCTCAGGGTGCTGGGGATTGAGCATCTGAATGTCCCTGTGGTACCAAGTTGGTGTACAGAGGAGGAGAAAAGAGGGGCAGAGGAGAGAAAAGGAGAGAAGAGAGAGAAATGAGAGGTGAGAGCTGGGGGCCCCATAACTGCTCCTTGCTGGAGCGAGTGTGGACCCCATAGCAGAGATTGGAGGCCAGTCATGCTTCCAGGCATCTGATGAGGACATGGTTGCGTGTCCTCATCAACTGTGATGTGCCTGCATGGGACACAGGAAAGGACCAGAGGAGAGGAGTTACATTTGAAGCCAGAGGTCAGCATGGGACCAAGACAGATGCAGATAGTGAGATAACTTCTTTCTTAGGCTGCAAACAGGGTGACATTCCCACCGCACGCGCGCGCGCACACACACACACACACACACACAGATTTTAAAAAAACACTGATTTTGACTTGATTTGCTTGAAAGTAACTAGAGTAATTATTCTACACTGGCTACAGTGAGGATCCCAGGTAGCAAGTACATATTGGAGAAAGCGGGCCTGGGGTGGGCGAGAGAAAAGAAATTTTGCAGCTGAGTTCATGTTGATTGACAGTTCTTAGCCACTCAACTTATTATTTTTTTAAAACTATGGCTTAAGCAAATGTTTTCTACATATCTCCAAACAGAAGCTCCTTTTATTTGTTTCTGTATTATGTACATACAGTAGTTATCAAACTTCTCAAAGCCCCATTTTGTTCAAGCAACAGTTTTTATGGGTGGCCAATACCATGTCAAGCAAGTAAAATCAGCTGGTGGGGTTGCAGGAGATGATTTCCTCCAACCATCTGAGGTTCACAGGGGCTCTCTGGAGCCCTTAGGAGCCAAGAGATCCAGGGCTGCCATGTGTGGTTGTGCAGTGTGTACAACGCAAAAAACTGTTGGCCAAGGTACCCTTGGCAGCTGAAATTCAGCCCATGTTCCCCTCTTCAAGATGGGCTCCGGCACAGAGCTGTACCTCCCCGGCGATATGGATGCCTTTTTCTATGCACAAGGTGCGGTCTGCTTACAAGCCACGTGTCCACAGAGCAGTGTGCACCCACAAGAGGTTTCGAATTCATCCAGCCAGATGGGCACCTTTTGCACACAGGCCACATAAAGGCACGTGGTCATCCTGCATGCGTATATTTGAAAATGACAATAAGTGTTTGCTGGGATGTAGGATTTGACTTCATAATTTTGAGTCTCCAGTTTGCTGGTAAATTTTAAAACAAGTGCAATACAAGTGTTCCTTGCCACAGACTGAGAACATGACGGCTTGAGTGTGGGCAAGGGGACAATTGCCTCTTGTAAGAGCAGTGACTGACACTCATCACACTGTGGAGAAATGTGCCAGGCAAAGTTTTCTCTGGGCAGAATCCCCAGCTGTGATTTTTAGGGCAGTTGTAAAAATCAGAACCAGGAGACCACAAGATCACTTTAACGAAACATCTGGATTTTACAATCGGGGAATGATGGTTCTGGGAGATTATGGCTCATGTTTAGGGCCACAAGATTCTAGGTGGTGGAGCTGGGACTCAGACCTCAAGCTTCCTGGCTAGGGTCCCAGGGCCCCTTAGTAGCAGATCTTCATCGCTGGCCTCCTCCTTGCAAAGACAGGTATTTACCCCTTGGAGATGCTCTAGGCATGGTCCTACTTCGAGGGAGAATGCCTCATGCAGCGTGGGGAGCCTAGCAATGTGTGATGTCGATGAGATGGGTGGTCTCTATGTTAATGGCTCTCACAGCGCTAAATGCCCCCTCGTTCTGCCCTGGTGCTGCATGCAGCCCTATTTCCTGGGCTGCAACATAGTCACCTCAAACAACAATAAAAATAACAACAAACTAATGATGGTAAGCACCAGCATCACCTTGTTTGCTCCAGGCAGAGCACCTTTGATCTGGGGATCTCTAAGCATGTTGCCAACATAATCCAGCAGCTAGTGTCATTATGTCCCTTTTACAGCTAGATGCTCAAGGTCACAGGGGGCATCATTAGTAGAGACATGTGAGGAACTCAGGTTGTTAACTCTGAAATAAAATCTCTAGGCACTTAACAGGCTTTGGTTGGCAATGGCTGGTGTTTACGAGGACTGAATATTTTTATAAACTGGGCTGTAAAAGTGAATACTGGTCATTATTTTTTACTTAAAGGATGTCTTTCACAACTGTAAATGCTGAGAGCAGTCAGTTCCCCGCATCATCCCCTACGATGCTCAGGTGGGTCCCCAGTGGTTCAAGAAGGTGAACCTCATCTACCAAGACTCGAAGCTGGCATTATGTGATAGATGGACCATTGGTCAGAGTCTCAGGGACCTCAGTTTGTTTTCTCTCCCAGCTTTATTGAGGCATAATTGACAAATGAAATTGTATATATTTAGAGCATACAATGTGATGATTTAACATACTTCATGAAATGGTTACCACAATCCTGTTAATTAGCACATTCATCACCTTACAGTTACCATTTTTTTAAATGATTTGAATGCTGAAGGTCTACTGTCTCAGGAAATTTCAAGTACACAACACAATGTTACTAACTGTAGTCGCCGTGCTATGCATTAGCTCCTCAGAGAGCTTATTCCTCTTGTGACTGAAGGCTTGCGTCCTTTGACCAGACTCTGCCATCTCCTCCACTCCCCGGTCTCTGTCACTATCGTTCTACTTTCTGAGTTTGACTTTTTTTTTTGTTTTTTGATTCCACATATAAGTGATATCATACATATACAGTATTTTTCTCTCTCTGGCTGATTTCACTTAGTATAATGTCCTCTAGTTTTATCCACGCAGTTGCAAATGGCAGAATTTCCTTTTTTTCCCTTAAAAAATAAGATTGTTTTCCAAGTTCCTCTGACAGTTTATTGTTAGTGTCTTTGTAAAAAGATTTTGTATCCTGCAACTTTTCTGAATTTGTTTATCTGTTCTTTTTTTGGTGGGGTCTTTATGGTTTTCTATATATATAAGGTCATGCCATATGCAAGCAGACAGAATTTTACTGCTTTTTTTCTGACTGAGTAACTTTTATTTCTTTTTCTCGCCCGCTTCCTCTGGTTAAAATTTCCAGTAGGATGTTGAGTAGAAGTGGCAAGAGTGCCATCCTTGTCTTGCTCCTGATCCTAGAGGGCAAGTTTCAGCTATGAACAGCTGGGCCGGATGTTCCCCGTGGGCTTGGCATAATGGCCTTTATTGTGTGGCGTTATGTTCCTTCTATGCTTAACTTGTTGAGCGTTCTTAGGATGAAGGATGTTGAATTTTGTCAATTGCTTTCTCTGCATCTATCGAGACAATTGTATGATCTTTGCCCTTCATTCTTTTAATATGATGTATCACATTTATTAATTTGCATATGTTGAATCATCCTTGCATCCCAAGGATAAATCAAGCTGGAAAATGATGTCTGATTCTTTTAACGTGCTGTTGAATTCTGGAAGCTAGTGTTTTGTTGAAAATTTTTGAAACTCTATATTTATCAGGGATATTGGAATGTAATATTCTTTTCTTGTTGGGTCACTATTTGGCTTTGGTACCAAAATAATGCCGATCTTGCGCAATGAGATTGCAATTTGTCCCTCCTTTTGTAATTTTTAGAAGGGTTTGAGAGGAATTGGTAGTAATTGTTCTTGAGATAATAGAATTCATCAGTAAATCTATTGGGTTATAGGCTTCTGTTTGTTCAGAGCGTTTTGATTACTGATTCAATCTTCTTACTTATTATTGGTCTGTTCAATTTTTTTTCTTCACAATCAGTTTTGGTAGGTCATATGTTTCTAGGAATTAATACTTTTTTCTAGGTTATTTAGTTTGTTGTTCATAGCAATCTTTTCTGATTCTTTGTATTTCTGTCAAAGCAGTGGAAATGTTTCCTCTTTCATTGATGATTTTATTTATTTGAGTCTTCTCTCTTTTTTCTTAGACTAGCTAAAGGCTTTGACAGTGTTGTTCATCTTTTCAACAAAACCAGCTTTTAGTGTTGTTGATCTGGTCTATTACTTTTCTGGTCTATTTTATTTACTTCTGCTAGGATCTATTATTTCCTTCCTTTGGCTAACTTTGGGCTTAGTATAATCTTCTTTTTCTAGTTCCTTGAGGCGTACAGTTAAGTTGTTTGTTTGAGATCTTTCTTTTTTCTTACTGTAGGTATTTATTGCTATAAACTTGCCTCTGAGTACTGCTTCTGGTGTAGCGTGTGTTTTGTTATGTTGCCTTTCCATTTTCATTTTCTTCAACATATTTTTTATTTCCCTTTTGATTTCTTCTTTGACCCATTGGCAGTTAAGGATTGTGCTGCTTCATTTCTGTGTATCTGCTTGATTCCATGTTTCTATTATAAAGCCGCCTCACTCAAAGGCATTATGGAGGAAAGCTAATTTGCTTCTAGAGCTGTGCTTTCAAGAGTGTCTAGGAAGTGCTGATTTTTTTCTAGCTCCTGAATTACAGGGAGCGGGAAATTAGTGCCCACAATTGTATTTAGCACAAGCACCATTCAAAAGGCATCTCGCGTGGTATATTCATCAGGATGGGTTTGCTGTGCTACAGTAATAAACAATCATAAAACATAGGCAAATCGCTGCAATAGGCATTGACTTCTCACTCACCAAATATCTGATGTAGGCTGGTTGGCCTTCCTCCTCCTTATAGGTGCACCATCTAGAACAAACGACAGGCAAGACGCTGAGGCGGGAAAGAGAGAGACGGAGGAGGCGCATTAGCCATTAACCACTTTACCTCAGGAATGGCCATGTCACACCCACAGTCTGTGACCAGAGCTAATCACATGGCCCCAACCTCGCTGGAAGGCAGGCTTGGGAAATTGTGAGAGCATGTGGAATATTTGGTAAGCACTAGCTGTCACTCATGGTAAAGAGACGAGGTCCTTGTGTGCCTAGTTGGGGTGAGTCTGCCTCTCAATCTCCCTTTTCTTCCATGAACGCCTCTGAAGGCCAAGTTCATATGGCTCCTCAAATGCCAGTGTGGACACACTGCATATTGCAGGATTCGGAACCATAATCTAGAATATCTGTGTGGCATCTTTGGTGATACGGTCAAACATTGCCTTTTCCATAAATCTCTCTCTCACTGGCCTAATCTAGCACATGAAATTTCCACCATTAATATTACTCAGTTTGTGCTCTCTCAAGGATATGCATATATTTAAAAGGGGTTAAGGCAGTAAGTAATCTTGTATTACACTGGAGTGCTTTCAGGGATCAGAGAGCAGGATGTGCAATAAATGGACAGAAGGCACTGCCAGGGGCATGAGGAAGGAAGGCTGGTGGTGTCAATGGCTCGTTGAGCAAGAAGGTCTTGAGGATGGAGAGCAGGGGCCTGGAAGGAAGTGAACAGGGCACTGAAGGAAGAGGAGAAGGGGGCTTCTAGCAGATTCTCCACCTCACATCTTTGCCAAGAGTCTGACTTACTGGGGACTCTAGGCAGCCATATCTTCACCCAATGCCTCCAGCAATGTCACAGATATCCCTCTGGACTGAACCTGCTTTTGAAGGATGAACTGTGGCCCTACTAGACTGTACAGAGGAGAAGTGCGGCTTAAATGGAATGTTTGATTGCAAGTCCAGCAGCTCTGAACTTGGAGTCCAGTGATTGATTTTAAATCCTGACTCTGCCACATTCTTTTTGGCACTCCTGTGGGCTTGTGAAATACAACTGTGTGATCTTGGGCAAGTTATGAAACATTTCTGCACCTCCGTTGGGAAGATTAAACGAGAAATGCATGTTAAAAGCACACGGTAGAGAATCAGCAGGTCCAAGCTCTGTTCCCCCATTTCGCTCATCTTGGTCTCTCGTTCTGTAAAATAAGAAGCATGCACCAAATACTTTTTGCAGCTCTAGGTCTCCACAGTTGTCTCAGGGGTCCGAGGAGCAGGAGGCTGAGTTTGGGAAAAGCCTCTGGACTCTCCACTCTTGTTTAAGCCCGAGCCATCCCAGGTAAAATTTAGTTTGAGAGAAATGTGTTCTGCTGCTAAAGTGAACCCTCCGGACTGGGCGATCCCTGCGGTCGCTTCCCTCTCGAACCTACTCCGACCCTAAGAGGTAGGAATATTTGTGAAAATGCTTTAAAAATGGCAGCACACTCTGCAAATTTAAAGCTGTATCATTATTGCTGCCATTTTCGGTGATTTCAAGATTAAATCCTTAGCTTGGATTTTGATCAGAACAGATTGTGGTATCAACTTCCATAATCTCAGTAGATCTACCACATTTTGGAGAAGCCCATTTAAGACAAGATTGTTCAGGATCAGGTGAAAAGCTTTTGTATTTTTTGTTTTCTTAGGAAGGAGTGTGTTTTTGCTGTTCAACTCCAGGCATTTATTGGTACTATTATGTCTGATACAGTAATACAATAGTCTCTCACTCTTGCTGTCTGAGTTTTTCTCTCAAAGGAGGAATAAAATTATCAAGACGTGGTGTTTCAGAGGTTTTACTATTTATTTTTATGTTTTTGGTAAAGATTTTATTTATTTATTTTTTTATATTCAGAGAGAGGGGAGGAGAGGGGGAAAGAGAGGGAGAGAAACATTGATGAGTTGTCAAACTTTCGGTTCGAAGGCTGGCACTCAATCCACTGAACCACAACAGCCAGTTTACCATTTATATAAAGTTTTAAACCATGTAACAAATACCCAATATTACTAATGGATGCCTGAATATATGGCAAAAGTATAAAACCTGTGTTCAGGTGATGGACCCTAACTCAGGAAAATGCTTAAAACAATTCAGTATCTGGAAGCCACTCCGTGTGCCCCAGGGAGTCAACAAACACTGCTGAATGGATGAATGACTCATTCTTTCCAGGGAGGCTGAGGAGGTAAAGATTAGGTGGTGTGCAAAGACTTAACTTTATGTTTTATTTCTTAGGCTGAGTGTTTGCTATTTGGGCATTTGTAACATTAAACACTTTTGTATGTTTGAAATATTTCACAACTAAAAAATAAACTAAAACCTAGCCCTGATTATCTGCTTTCAAGGAGCTCACAGCCTAGAATTAGGATTGTTACAATTAGCTGACAATTATTACCCCAGTTCCAGGATTGTGGGCTCTGTGCCTTGGGCAAGTTACTTAACTTCTTTGAGACAATATTCTCATCATAATGGAGGGGTGAAATAGTTTCTACCTTACAGAGCCCTTAAAATGGAATGAGACAATCAATACATGGCACTGAGTCTCAGGAACATAGTAAATGCTCAGAGACGCGTCCACATACAGCATCACAGATCTGCCCAGGAACCCAATGAAGATGAGGAAGCAGATTCAGGTCACAGTTGGACAATGATGCGTCTAGGACTTGAACCCAAACACCACCCTTCATCTTAGCCAGGCTGGGCACTAAAGGAGCTGTAAAATGGAATTTACCTGTCACTTCTATTTTCCTCCTTTGTGGTCTCTAGACACAAGCACCAGTGGGACTACATGGTGTTGACTTCCACACTCTGCCTGTGCCTTACAATTTTCTGTTGCCAGAAAGGAGCTCTGCTCACCCTTCAGATGCTGCCAGCAATGGCCCCTGCTACTCCTGGAATGTTCCTGGGCAGTCAGAGATGCAGAACAACCAGGTGTGTCCTAAGCCTGGCAGTGCCATGTTACCTCCTGTTAACAAAGAGAAATTAAGTCATCCCGAGAAGCTTAGTGGTAGAGGCTGAGGTTGTGGATCCGAGTAGGCTGGGTCAATGCCAAGGCTACTATGGCTTCATCAGGTCCACATTTCTCACACTTCTCTGCCTAAGGCTCAGTGCAGGGGAACATGAACTGATCCCGGTACAAGGAGGCTTGGTACAAGGAGGCTATTTCCTCCGCTTACTAGCCGTGTGACCCTGGACAAGTAACTTCACCTCCCTGAGCTGATATTTTCTCCCCTTAAATTGTGATAGTAGCCTTTCCTTATCACAGGGTTGTTGAATGGCTCAAGTGATAGAATGACCAGCCCTTTGTGTGAACTGTTATGATGAGTCCAGGTAGTGTTCTGTAGACAAGGGGGTAGAAACTGGAAAGGGAGGACTCTGAGGGTGGACGCATTCCATTTTAATAAACTGCTCCCTGAGCCCAACTCCCCTGTTGGCTCAGAGTCACTTTCTCAGTTAGAGCAAACCAGGTTGGTTGTCTTGAATGCTGTATAACGCTAACTTCTCCCCGTCCCTTAATTTCGGCGTGGGGCTGGATTGTGGTGGATGAGCAGAGTGAGAAGGAGGCAGCATTATGAATTGATGTTTTAAGAACATCCAGGGTTCTCTTGGAAGAGTCACCATAGTGAAGATGCAGACATGGGAGCAGTGTGACCTTCAGTGAGTTGCTTAACCTCTCTGAGCCTGATTTCCTCATCTCCAAATTAGGGAACATAATGTCTTACTTATTTAATCATCATAAGGATCAATTCAGATGATGCATGGAGGTACAACACAGGCCTGGTAGGCAGTAAGCACTCCATTAGTGGTGGCTGTTAACAGCTAGTCATCACTGAACAGTGGCTGCCTTCTGTGAAAACAGACCCAGCAAGCTGCTCTTTGGGGCCATCTCAGTTCATTCATTTCTTTCTGAGGGTTCTCTGAGCATTCAACTGACCCAGATTTCTCCTGCTTACAAATCTCAGGGGCGAAGGTCCCCACCATGGGGATAGCTTTGGGGCTTCAAGACTTGTGGCTTTGAGTGGTGCTGACTGATGAGGGCTGATGGAAGAATGTTTTAAAATGTCTGACATCTGAAAGAATAGAGATCTTCATGCAAAATATTCATTCATTCATTCATTCATTCATTCATTTAAGAATTAGTGTTCCAGACACAGGAGCAGGGGCTGCAGATAAGATGGTGAGCAAGGCTTAACTCCTGCCCTCATGGAGATCACAGTCTGGTAGAGGGAACCAATGAGTAAATTCAGGTAGGATGAGGGCTCTCATTGGCTCCAAGTGCTTATAGTTAAGTCAATTTAGTAGGATAAGCGTTCTAATTGGAGCGGGGGGAAGGCTGATCCTGGGTGCCAGGAAGGCTGGAGTTTGGGCCCAGGCTCTGCCACTGGTATGACCTTGGGCAGTTCCCTTCCAACTTCTGGGCTTTCCTTTCCGCATCTGAAAACGGGGACTCTCTATAGTTGGTGTTGTATTCCAAGTGCCTTTCTGGCTCTTACATCTGTTTTTGTTGTTGTTTTCATCATGTGGGGGTTCCAAGACTGGGAGAATGACCAGCATTCTGACACAAAGTGTGAACTGGATCATTTTAAAAAAGCAAGAGGCTAAAGGAGAGAAGCTTGTTTCTTTGAGAATATATAACATATTTGATTGAATACTTACTGGCTGAGCCAACACAGGGACTTCCAGGGGGAATTCCCACTGTCCAGTCAAGTGGCCAAAATGGCATAAGAAACCAAAAGGAGAAGAAATCGTCTTTAAGATCCGTGCTCCAGATGGACGAAGTGTTACTGCAGATGGAGAAAGTGTTATCGAGACATGCAGGGTGAGCCCAGGAGTCTTGAGAACAGGTTGGCCGAGCATGGACGAAGTGACTTCTCCCGGTTAGTTTTGAACCTGCTCTACATGGCCTCTCCAAAAGGGAGGGCTTTTCTCATGGGTGTTTCATTATTCAGCAGGTACTGGTGAAGAAACCGCTCCTGGCTTCCCACTTGGTTCTTCCAACCATCCCGGCAAATGGGAAGTATAGGGTGCTGATCAGTAAGAGATGGCTGCACACCTGGGGACTTAGCAAGAGCGAGATGCTCTTTTCCAACCCCAGGCAGCAGTGGACCCTGTGTGAACATTGGAGCCACGGGATACGGGCTGCCTCATGGGAGCTCTGACCATCGCTGAGGGGACACAGCTACTGCCACAACCCTGGCCCAGTAGGAAGGGAGTGGGGGAAATAGATCATTTGCCTCTCTCTCCCGCTGTATTTCATTCTCCTCCTGACACCTCCCATGGGCTGGTTGTGACTAAAAGGCACAACCTTTTAGAGGGCAAAGGAGGCTGGTAGTGAATTCCATAGCAGTCAGTCTCTGGAGGCCCAAAGCGGGGCCTGGCCCATGGGAAAGAGTGTGCAGAGCTGGGAAACAGAGCAGGACCAACACCAAACAAGAGGCTCTTGAGACTCTCACCACCTTGGGACCAAGAATCCGAGTCCCCATCACGCACTTGCTCAAACACACACACCCGGCCCTCTCTTATATTCTCTCCTACAGCAGCAGTCAGGGATCTGTGGACTCAGTAGGTCGGTTGGATGGAGGAATGCCCACACTGTAACAGGAAGTAGAGGAGAAACCTGATTTCTTTGACCTGTCTTCCCCAGAAGATGAGGGGCAGGCACGGATCAGCCCTCTCTCCCAAGACAAATATATCTTCCCATTCATGGGAGGGGTAGGATATGCTGAGGTCTGTCCGACATCCGTTACATGTGGGGTACGGAGTTTGCCTTTGTGTATGTTGGTTGCCTCTGAAACCACTGGTGATTATCTTAAGAAAATCAACAGCTACAGAGCCAGCTTCTTTGGGAGGAAGCAGGTAGGCCTAGCTCTAGGGACGCTGGTGACACTAACACAATTTGACTGGAAAGCATTCCTTCCTCTCTCGTTCTTTTGAGACCCAACCCAACGCCATGGGCCAGGCACCCACATATCTCTCCCATTAGGTGGAAAACAAATGTCTGATGGTTATTCAATCCAGGTGTTAGGAACTTAATGGGTTACCCCTCCCAAGAGAATCTGTGTTTTCCAAGGAGGCCAGACAGTGGGTGGTGCTCAGCCCAAAGGAGTGAATCACTCGCTAATAGTGGAATCTCAGGCATCCAGGGAGGTCATGTTCCTGGGGTGGGTTCCCTCCTGACCCTGTTCATATTATACAAAAATGACAGCCACATACTGTCCCCCAAAGGAGATTGTCCTTGTGGGTGTAGTGGCAGTGAAGATGAGGAGCAGCTCCAGGCTGAAGCCGAAATCTGAGTTTCAACACCAAATCCATCCTTTTGAATGAAAGGAGCTTAAACATCCACACAGCCTGTCCAAGAGGAGAGACTAGCCCCTGCCCTCCTCTCTGAAACTGGGTTCCTGTCACCTGGAACACAGCACTGTTGTTATGCAATGTCCCTGCTGGCAGCAGTGTTTGGGCCCCTTGTTTTCAGGGCTATGCCATTTCCAAGAAGAAGCTGTGGCCTTTGAGTAGGACTGGGCTACTGAACAGGGCCCTGGAGCCAAATGAAGGAGCCAAGAAGAGGCAGAGAAGAGGAAAGTCCTGACTTTTACATGAATGAGACAGGTGCCCCCGTGGCAGCCAGATGGCACTCCTGCTGTCCTGCAGCAACCTTGGGGTCAGACTGGGTCTGGACTGGGATGGGAGCAGGGAAGGGACAGGCCCGGCTAAGTGGGACAGAAGGGCGATGTCTCTGGCACACTAGTGGGAGGATATGAGAACAGCCACTCATCAGGAGCAGGAGGCTTGGTGGAGAGTGCCCCTTGATGTTCAAGTCCAGCACCCCACAGATTTATAAAAGCCAGGCTCATGGGAAAGATTTTCCCTATTATGTTCAGCAACATCATTAATGACAATATTCACTACTCCCATTTATTGAACATTTACTCCAAAGCCTTTACATGTTTACTTAAGTCCTTACAAAGGTCCTATTCATTCACCCAACACTTATTTATTGAGTTCCTACTTGAAGTCAGGCAGAATTCTAAGCGCTTAAGGCAGATCAAGGGACAGTGCAAACAAAAATCTAAGTCCTCATGGCAAGGCCACAACATGCAATTAACATTGCACAACCCTAGGGGGCACCATACATAATAGCTATTTTGTGACTGGGGTGCCTTGGCATCGGGCAGCCTGGCAACCCCTCTCTGTGGAGCTCCCATTCTAGTGGAGGTAATAGAAGACCAGTGAGGTGGGTGTTACTATCCTGTTACAGTTTGAGACATAGAGGGGTTAAACACTTGCTGAGTTTTTCAGCCAAAAATGACTGAGCCATGATTTATACCTGAGTCAGCCTGACCCAAAGCCCTTGCAATTTACCCATGCTGTGTTTGTGCCATTCTTTCTCTGGTGGGTACAGGAATGAGGGAGTAACCAGGCTATAAGGATGGAGCTGGGTTGGCTGGCTCAGTAGAGGTACCACGTGCTGTCCGGGTGGACAGCTCACAGGTAACAGAATCCCTCAGAGAGGCTGACTTAGCTATAGGAAGGCTTGATAAGACCAAATGCCTCTGTGGAAAAGTTGGGGGACAGGTCTTTTACTCTCAATGGCTGAGGACTTATTCAGAAAGATCTATCCCTGGGTAGACCTTATGGTCTTGAAGGGCCAGAGTCAGCTATTGGTTCATTAATTTATTTATCATTTATTCATTACTCATTAAATGTCCTAGCTATATTGGGAGCCAGAGGAGTAGATTCAGGGACCCATAGGTTTATGAGTAGCTTCCAAACTCCTTTGGTTCAGAATGGAGTAGAAAGGAGGGTCCAGTGCCCTTGGCCACTTTCCTGAATAAAAGGATTGTGTGCAGCAAGAAGAGAGACAGTGTTGTCCTCTGGTGTACTCACCCTCCTGGTGTTGGATGTAGTTTTCATAACAATGAACTTGAGTTTTGCCTTTGGACCAGACAGGATGCTACCCCATGCATGAAAGGGGCAGGCCCTTGTTTAAGTCCTACCTTTTGTCCGAGCTTCTATCTCGAGGAAGGAGGAAAGATGGCATTTGGTTCCCCCCACTTCTTCATCTGTGTCCCCCTTCTTACACCCCCAGATGCACCTGCGTGTCTAGTAGGCTTCTGAGATCTGAACAAGACTGCCAGAGACCTAATGCCAGCTGCTTTAGAATGGTAATCCTTGGGACTCTGAGGAAGAAAAGAGGTTCTGAGCGGCATCTCTCCATGTGGGACAAGATCAAATGGAACGCATGCAATAAGTCTTGGAAGACAGAAGTTCCGGCTACATAGTGTTCTTTCTTCTTCTATTGTTTGGGTCTCTCCTTCTCAGTTCTTCTGTTCTTGTGGGCACTTTGAGCCCAGGTCTGGGGTGAGAAGTAAATTAAATGGTTGCGGCTTCTTGAAGGAAGACAATAAACCCTGGTAAATGACCATGTGTCTTCTCTCCTAGGCCCAATGAGTGGCTTCTACATAAGCTTCCATGAATCCTGAAACTTCCTTCCGCTTCTCCGGATTTTGTGAACCATCTCTGTGTTTGTGCTTGTAACAGAAAAAGGAAGCCAGAGTCAGCACTGGTGGGATTAAGCAGTCAGGACACTGATGTCTACTTTCTTTGGATTCAAGGGTTTCTTTAAATTGAATAAGAGTTCATTGCCACGCAGGGGGTAGGGTGAATTCGGCAGAATTCTTTCCTGCAACTCCTCTCCCTGACCAGGGGCCCCAATTCCACCCATCAGCTCTTGAAGGATGCTTTGATTTCTGTTACAGTGTAAATCCCTTGTAAACCACAGCCTAGGGAACATAACCAATAATACCGTAATTACTATGGGCGGTGCCAGGTGGGTACTGAAAATATCGGGGGAGCACTTTCTAAAGTACATGATTGTGTAATTACTATGCTGTACACCCAAAACTTATCCAAAATAATGTTGAATGTAAACTGTAATTGAAAAGTGAAATAAAAATAAATAAATTAATTAAAAAATATTAAAATAATGTAAATCCTTTAGGCTGTTTGTCATGAGCCCCTGGAGGGGAAGGAGGGGCCGAAATACTAGTGTGGGAACAGAAGGTTCCTCAGGCACCAGAGACTGGGAGAGGGGCCATGTCGGGGGGAAGCTTGGGTTTTGCACTGAGCAAATTCCATCTTCCTCTCGATGTTGCCTCAGCCTGGGGTACCTAGGCAGCCTCTTTTTTGCGAAAGTAATTTTCACGACAGTTTGGGTGAGGGATGGCCAGTGCCTGGTACTATTACTGCCACCCCCCTTCTCCCCAAGCCTTCACAGAGGCACCACTCTCCTTGCCCTGACAGTGGCCTCTGATTCCCCTCAAGGCAGCGTTCTGGGAAGCCTGGCCGCTCAGAGGTGATGTGTGAGATAAAGCCCATTCCCCAGGCCAGTTGAGGTGTTTTGCTCTGACTCCTCTCCAGTGACTTCTGCCTGAGGCGTCCCATTTTATTGCTGTGACCTCCACAGGCCTTGGAAACTCAGCCCAGTTCTGTGTTGATTCACAGAACGGCCTCGGGATCGATGGCTTTCAGCGCAGACTGAACCGGACTGACTCACTGGTATCTGTTTGTCTCCTCCACCCACCAAGCTGGTTCTAGAGGCTCCGCTGAGACCATTGATTGCTCCATATTCTCTCTATTACTAATGAGGCGTTGCTCCTTAATTACTAGGCGTTGGATCTCAGCATTAACTTCCTTTATTTCAGTGGATTTAGCAAAGAACTCATGACTATTTCTATGCTTCACATGAACTGCCTGATTTTTCATTTCCAGGAGTGCCAAGGCTACTGAGCTGGCAGTCAGGGCAAATTGAAGGTGAAGGGAGACCGGGCAAGTGAGGCCTACCATGTCAACAGGTGTGAAATTCATCTTCTTCACTGAAGCATTCAGACTCTTTGACATACGTCTGCTGGGTTCTCTGCTTGTTTAAAGTGAAACCCAGAATGTAGGAGTAACAGGCGCTGCCAGTAACTTGATATCCTAATTGATGAAAAGGAATAAAGTTATGATATTAAGTTGCTAATAACCCTCCTGTAAAAAAGTCATTTCAACACAGATGAGTCTAAATTTTCTACCTCAGGGTGTCCCATCTCCTGAATATAACTGAGCCCTTCATAATTCAGACTTTCAAGCCCCTGGGATCCTCATCCTGAGAAAGTGGGAAAAGTTTGCTGGAATTTGTTGCCTGGCTACAGGATCCATCAAGAAATTGTCTGGTTTGAATTAAATCTAAGTTTTTTGTTTTTTTTTTTTTAAACCAATGGCTTCTTCTCATGAAAGCTGAAAAGTTAAGGAAGGTAGAGGCTAGTTGGATTCCATTAATAGATGGGCTCTTTCTCTATGCCTTGGAGGAGCTATGTCTGAGGGCAAACTCCATGTCCACTCTTGGCTGTTTGTGTTGGCTACATTCAGCACAAAGGGCCTGAGGTTGCAATGGTCATTATCATCAATACACTCTGTTTCTCAGTGGCCTCTACGAGCCTCAGTTTCCTCCTCTGTAAAATGGGCAGAAATATCAGGCAAGGCAAAGTGTAAACCTAAGTGAAAATAGTATGTCATTGTTACCCTAAAAACTTCAGAAAGGCTTTAGACATGGTTTTATTGAATCTCATGTTTAAGTTTGTTTTTTAAAATACGGTGTATTGGATTTTCCATGATGGACTAAATATATTCCTGTTACACATTTTCGAGAATACGGAAAACTAGAAATAAGAAAAAAAGTCACACGACGTTCTTCCACCCATATACAGCTTCTCTTAAATTTTAGTTCATTTCCTTCTAGCCATATTTTTGTGCATTTTCATTGCAGTAAAGTACACATAACATAAAATGAACTCTTTGACTCTTATCAAGTATATAGTTCGGTGGCATGAAGTAGAGTCACATGGTTGTCTGGCTGTCACCACCATCCATCTCCAGAGCTTTTTCATCCTCGAGTGAAACTCTGCACCCGCTAACCAACAACTGTCCGTCAGCCCCCACCCTGGCCCCTGATAAGCACGGTTCTATTTTTGTCTCTACGAATTTGACTATTGCAGGTGCCTCATGTAAGTAGGATCATTTCCAGTTATTTTTATGAATACGTCTTCTGAAAAATATATTAATTTAGCCTGATGAGTATGGAAGTCAGTGTCCTAATTTCCTAATATTTTAACGTGATAAGCATTTTTGTGTGTTGCTGCATTCTTGGTTCAAAAATATTTTTAATGGCTGAACATTACCCAGTTGATTGAATGTATCATCCATCATTATTCTTCCACAGTTTCCAATCGTGTGCTATTTTAAAGAATGTCATGGAAACATTCTTTTGTGTAGAACTTTTGTCATATCAAGGATCGCTTCCTTTGTGCAGATTCGAGAAATTAATTATTGGCTTAAACGGAATGAGAATCTTTTTCAGGCTCATAATCTCTATCACCAAATGGCTAGCAGAAAATTTTCAGATGGTGCCACTCACAGCCGGTGTGGGCTTTCTCGTGGGGCTGTGAGATCCTAGTCTCCATGAGGATGACTACTTGGAGGGTTGGGTTGAACTTTGGCCCGGGCAGGGTGGGAAGGGCAGGTGTATAGGAGACGCTGATTTCTTTATCAGGGTTGCCAAGGGTTTTTCTTGAAGCAGCACCTGCAGAGAAAACCTTGGTTTTTCTTTAGATTATGTGTTTATTTGGGGGCGACCTGGATGTTTGCTGATGAAGGTTCTAGAGTGCCTAAAGTCATGCCCTCAAGCCACGCTTTGGCTCTTCCACGCCAGGACAGGGGCTGACACTAGCGACCTTTTAAACCTCTCACACCTGAGTTTTTGTGATTCCAGACCTCTGCTACTGAACAGCCCCCCACTGGACCGGTTGACTTCAGCTTTCTCTCGTCAGCCTGGCGCATCCACACCTCTCTTTAGTTCCATCCCGAGTGTCAGGGAGGCGTGGACCCGTCCTCTGCCTTCCCAGGAAAGCCCGTGTCGCAATGGGCACTCCTACGCATCTCCCAGTGCTTTCTTGGTAGCACCGTCTGGTGACACTGCTCCTGCTGCCCTCAGCTGCTCTCAAGGAGACGTCACAGCCGTGAACGATACCAATCAGCCCGCTTCTCCCTGCAGCACTGTGTGCTCTGGCTGCCCCGCCAGAAGGCTGGGCCTATTTTTACCTATCATTTTGATACTATCTTGGGGTGTAATTGGAATTGAGCTCTCGGTGTGGAAACTCTTACTCAGAACACAAAGGACTGGAGAGAGCTCGGAGGCTGAACTCTGGGAGGACTCTTGCCGGGGGCCACTTGGCAGGGGCGGCTCTGGTTTCTTGGAGCAAGAGGATGGCCAACAGGTGGAGGTTTCCTTCAGAAGAGATTTCCTGGTTTTTCAGTAGCTATGGGCCATGGTGCATGCTGCCATTTCCTGCCTTCTCAGCAGTATTTGATGAATATGTGGGTGGACAGTTCTGTGGTTTAATTCCAACGGCTGAGCACTCGCCATTTGTTGGTTCCTGCCCCCGTGGGAGCCCTGGTCTGCAGGTCACTGCGTTTCCCTTGAGATGCTGTCTGGGGTCCTTCAAACTGCTTCATGCCCCTCTCTGACCCACGACTCTGAGGTTCCAGCCAGATGCTAAGCCAACAGTCTGACCCTTGAGAACCGCCTGCGTGTGAAAAGTGTTATGATTGCTGCCCCCACCAGTCATATCAGCTGAAAGGTGTTTTCAAAGGACATTTATTTCAGCGATACATGAAGGTCCTTTTCTGAGTTTTTCCCTGAACAGTTATATGCAATGATTAAAAAAAAGATTCAGTTTTCCCCTCTCTTCATTGTATTTCTTCTGCGAGGTTGCTTCTAGCATAAGAGCAAATGAATTACCGCACATTTCCTGGACAAAGCAGCGATTTCACGAATGAAAGGGGATACGATAATTCGGAATCCACATTTGGTCATTCTTTTCCTTTCTCAACTGAGGTGTCAGTTCTGACGGTGCTCAATAGAAAAAAAATCAAGGTGTGACTTAATTTTTTTTTTACATTTTAACTATTATGGAACTAAAGCATCCACAGAAGTTAGCAGAAAAACTAATGGAGTTCCACCTTTGAGCCTCAGTAATGATCGACTCTTGGCCAGTTCTGCCTCTGCTGACCGCCCGCTGACTCCTTGGCTCCAGGGGCCATTTCATACCCAAGTACTGGGTTACGTATCGAAAAGATAAGCATTGCCTTTGAAAATACATACACCTACTTTGTAGATGAAGAAAAATTTGAGACATTTTCGGAGAACTCAGACAGGGATGAAACTCTACTGCTTTAATGAACTCATTTATTAGACAACTAATCTATGTTTATTGTTTCTGTGATAGGTGTGTTTGTAATTCGTTAGATAAACTTAAAGAGGGGCCACTGTGAGGGGTATGTTATCATTTTCAGTCACTTGCCGAAATCGAGAATTTAATTTTGCAGAACCCAATTATTATCATGATTTGGAATTAGACCCAGCAAATGCATTTCCCCAGCGGTAAGCTCAGAGCTGGTTGATTTAACTTCCCATTTGCCCAGCTGAGGGGTGAGCCACGTCAGTCTCGTCTAGATGGGTGGTCCCCGAGCTTTTTTTTTCTGACTGCACACGTCTATCAGTAAAGAGTTAAGTGTGTATCCATAATATGAATTATTTTTTTATAAATAGTACGTAAACCCTATTATGGTGGTAAATTAAGTGTATTATAAAATCTAAAATCGAAGCTAAAGAATGAAACGATAAGTAAAAAGGAATCTCAGTTCTAACATTTTCCTCCTGGCTTCAGTGAATCTTTTCATAAGTACCTCAATCTGAAAACCACTGGGGAAGGCAGTGAGAGGCAATAAACACGGCACTGAGGTGCAGCCGTAAAGCTGGGCGGTCTGGGTTCAAATCCCAGCTCCATCACTCCTCGGCTGTGTGATCCCAGACACCTCACTTGACCTGTTCAAATCTTTCATATCTGTCATGGGAGGATGTTAACACCTTACAGGGTTTTATAAGGTTTAATCCTTACGCAGTGCCTAGTACATGGCAAACATTTGATTCATTTCAGTTAATAACAACACAGTCCTGGAGGGCCGGACTGGGTCTAGGTTTTTATTGATTGTTACAGAGAACCACAGCATGATGCACGCATTGGCACTTACTCAAGTGTTGTGGTGCCGACAGTAGTGATGCTGTGATGATAGTTACAGCACTGGCCATGCTGGGCGTGACCAATAAATAGCACTGTGTACATATCGTCACTCACTCGGTTTTATTTGTACTGATGATGGTGACAGTATGATGACAGTTACGGGGGTGATCCCATTGGAGTTGACGGACACGACCAGAAGGGGAAGTCAGTCCCTACCGGAACTGTGTCATCGAACTTGCACTTGCCTTTCCTAAGAACCCTCCCCCGAGCCACCCGACAATTATGCTGACTAACTTGTTTGGCCGTGTCTCCCTCCCTGGCCTCCCTTGATCTGCTTTGCCACCGCTGCGCCCTCCTGGTGTGTTCCCCTGTCTCTGTCTTTCTCTGTAGCCTGGCGCTGTGCTTGTCTGAACACGGGCGCGCTAGGTGGACCGGAGTTCTGTGCACCGAAGCCATTCATTCATCTGCCAGTGGCTGTTTGGCACTCTCGTCAAGGAGCCTGCCTCTCAAACACTGAGGACCGTGGGCAGAGTGCTGGAAACCTGTAGAGTGTGGCCCTCGGTGTCCTCAGGCTGTCGTGAGAGAGGGCAGACGTGGTAGGGAGCACACTCATACACTTGTGCAAACCTAGGGTGAATTCCCAAACCTGGCCAGGCGGGAGCACCTGGAATGCCCTTGTCCAGGAAATCGGCCACTCAGCTCTGCAGCCTCCACTTCCCAGTGGTGTGAGAGGCCTCCTGGGAAGGTCTGAATCCCCGTGGGTGTGGGATCCCAGGAAAACTTTCTCCCTTTCAAAATCAGAACAAAGAATGGTTAGGGTTGTGCCCAGTGGTGCCAAAAGGTAAGGCTGAATTAAAATACAAATTTGCCGCCCTGACCAGTGTGGCTCAGGTGGTTGGGTGTCGGTCCACGTGGTGAAAGTTTATCAGTTCAATTCCTCGTCAGGGCACATGCCTGGGTTGGTCCCCAGTTGGTGTGTGTATGAAAGGCAACCAGTTGATGCTTCTCTCTCACATCAATGTTTCTCTCTCTCTCTTTCTTTCTCTCTTCCTGTATCTCTAAAATAAACAAACAAATAAAATCTTTAAAAAAATTTTACCTTAAGCTCTTTGTCTGGGGACCTGTAGTTTTCCCATTAACTTTGTCTGCTGGGCTTTAGAAAGTATGCCCCACCTTCTCCAAGAGTGGTCCGGATTTTATACTTTAAAGAAATTCAAGAGTCGAGGTTGATCCTTCAACATAAGCACCCAAACTCTTTTTTTTTTCTAGATAGCGATTTGGGAATTAATCTCTTCAGCAAATTCCAACATAGTAGCACCTCATAATCTTATATTTTTATTTTTTTCTATAGACCACTTTGTATCCACCCAGGACATTCTGAAAACGAGCTGCAACACCTAACAATTTACACTTGTCTCTTTATATCAATTTTTCCACCGAGGTCTTGCCTGCGTCTCAAAATTACCAGGCTCCAATCCTAGGGAATGGAGGACAATGAGGTTATGTGTTCTTAGAGTACTAACTATACACAAATTATTATTATTATTATTATTATTTAAGGTTTTATTTATTTATTTTTAGAGAGAGGGGAAGGGAGGGAGAAAGAGAGGGAGAGAAACATCAATGTGTGGTTGCCTCTCACATGCCCCACAGTGAGGAGCTGGCCCGCAACCCAGGTATGTGCCCTGACTGGGAATCGAACCAGCAACTCTTTGGTTCACAGCCCGAGCTCAGTCCACTGAGCTACACCAGCCAGGGCTACACAAATTATTTTTAACACAAAATATATTCTTCAGATTTAAAATACTCTGCCAGTTCTATATTCAATGCTAGGTATTATTGGGACTAAAACAAATTTACATAATAATCAAACAGTCATGCTATTCCAGACAATTTGGGATTGCCTTCTGAGGCACTGTTTTGGGGATTTCCTCAGCTAGCTGAGAGCCCCAGGCCAGGGAAGAGAAATGCATTTCTTTTTGTGACTGATGGGATTGACTACATCCTTTTGATGGTCACGTGAGCAAGGACTGTCACAAAGCTTCTTTTCTATACAAAGGCCAGAGTGAGTGTCAGGCTGTTGTTGGTTGGTGTGGCAGCTTCTCTGTATTCATATCACAAAAGAGGGCAGATAGTTAAAATTGTTGGCATTTATTGGACAGGTACCATGTGCCAGGTGCTCTGCATTTTCTCAATCAGTCTTCACAACAACACGGTGATGGAGGCTCTTTCTCTCCTCTCTTACAGGTGAGTGAACCTGGGGAGGGAAATGCCTCTCCCAGCGTCCCTCAGCCCACAGCTCGTGGGTGTGGAACTAGGGTACACCGTGGGTCTAGGAGATTCAGCAACTCACGTGCTTAACCTTGCAGTTTTACTACCTTTCCTCTGCATCTTCATTAAGTATTTTTAGTGCCTAGTTGCCCGTGCCTGAGCTGGGGGCCGGAAAAGGGAACCCCACAGGTGTGCAGAGCTCTGTGACTCCTGTTGGCACTCACCGACTCAGTGCTGGGACACCGTGAGGAGGGGGTGCAGAGGGCCCCTGGGGCCCTGCAACTGGGGGGACTTGGGTGCCAACGTGATTCGGGGAAGGGTGCTGGTGGGCGGGGATGTGGAGGAAGGAGGGGGTTCCTGTGGACCCAAGGTCACCCTCATCACCAGTCCCATCACCCCGGAAACCTCTCCCCTTCTCCAAGCCATGCTTTCCCATTTCTTTCCCACTCAAGCCTGATGTTCTTCAAAGGTTGATTTTACTTTCCTTTTGTAGGAAATACAAAAGTGGACATTTAAAACATCTGAGAAATACAGAAAAATTTTAAAAAATCACTCAAACACAGCCACTTCTTGTGCTTTGTTACTTTCAATTTGTTGCTATTTATTTATTTTACTCAGAAATGCATCTTCATAGTTTAAACACTCCAGTAGTGCTGCAGGCTTAGGCTCGGAATGCCCAGCAGTAGCATGGACCCCCTTTCTTCTCAGCTCTGTCCTCTTAATTCTTTCAAGTGCTGTTCTGGGTTTTTTGTCTCCCTATTTCTCAAAAACGTGCTTACATGGTTTTCCTTATTTATGTATTTTATTGAGTGTGTTGACTTTGGCCATTTACAACGAGGACTGGGAGCGCTTAGCCTGCCCTCTCCCTCTGTGCCCACTCTCACCGCTTACACACGTAACGACGCCCCTTGCCCGTCCTCGAGGGAGTTATACCACCATCAGTGTCTACATAGTAACTGCACAAACCGTGCTCACAGCTGAACCCCATAATGTGCCAGGAGCGTATATTCTCTCTTCTACTACCCCTCAGCCTCTTTCTCACCCCCAGCTCACCTCGGCATTCACAGCTATCTCATTTTTCCTTCATTTTGTCTTCTAAATTCCTATCCTCAGTCTCCCCCCGAGCTCTTCCCTCAGTACAATCCTCCCGCCAGAGAGTCCAGCAGCTGCATCTTTTCTTCCCCCGTGGCCGTCTCTCCCAGAATCCTGCACCCCGCTCAGGGGGTCCTTCCTATTGGCTACTCCACCACCTTCCTGGGTTTTCCAATCTCCCCTTCATCTTCCCAAGGATTCCAGCCTCCATGTTTCTGTGTTGGGTCAACTGTGTCCTAGATCCCATGTCTGTCCATCTCTTCAGTTTATTCTCTTGCTTGGATCGAATGTGCCATCTACAAACATCCTAAGCAAGAGCAAGAGATACAGTGTTCGAGTCCTGGACTGAGTTTCGAAGTCTCCAGCCTAGGAGCATCCTTGTGCCTTTCTTTGCACACCAGGATCCCCTTGCACTTCCCAGCCATAGATAAACCCTTTCAGTCTGCCTCCCCGGCTCATGATGAACCCGTCCGCCAGGACAACAATACTGCATGTGCTCGTCTGGCACAAGGCCACTGCCCTTGCCTGACAAGTGCCAATCAACAGCACTGTCTTAATAATACCTTAACCTCAACACCCAAGTTTTACATCGAGTTAATCACCTAATAAAGAAACCTTCACAGGTGCTAATTACCAGCCTCATCTTCATAGTAGACTCATTTAAAGAGGTGCCATTTTAGAAGCTGCAGTGCTTACAGTCACTCAACAAACACTTATTAAGAGTCTACCGTATATGAGATACGATGTTAGGGCTTTAACATGAGTTATCTGATTTAGGCCTCATGACACTCCTGTGAAGGGGGCATTATTGCCATTTATAAATGAGAAAAGGGTTGCAGAGAATAAAGCTTCTCCAGCTATTCAGTCGACGCATTTACTGAGCGCCTACTGTGTGCCGTAGGCTAAAGATTCTGCGAGGGGCAGACACACATGTCCCTGGCCTCTTGAAGGTCTTGTCTAGCCAAGGGAAACAGACGTTAAACACATAATTTTATAAATGGGTTAGTCAATGCATTTGAGACAAGTGTCATGAAAAAGAAGCGTGAGCTGCTGTGTCCTGGTCCGGAGAAGCAGAGACAGAGCTCTGGAGGCTCTGCAGTGGGTCTGTTAAGATTGGTGAGAGCCTGCCAGGTGAAATGAGGTGTAAGGAAGGAAGGGGGGGGAAGAGCACAAAGACTCAGGGCAAGAAGGGGCTTTTCGCAAGTGAGGGACTGAAAGGTGCATGTGACCAGAGCGAAGAGTGTGAGGCATTAACCTTGATGGGTTTTTGTGCTCTGCTAAGGAACCTGCACATTATCTTTGAGAACACGAGGAAGCAGTGGAATTAAATGAGATTTATTTTGTAATCTGGTTGTTGTGGGGGCACTACAGTGAAGGAGACAAGAGTGGACAGGGGAAAGCCCCGAGAAGGCTGCTCCAGATGTCACAACCAAGGTGATAGCTGCTTGCGCAGGGGAAGTAGAAGGGACATGGGGAAAAGTGGGGGGACCCAGGAGGCACTTGGCAAGAGGGCTTGCTCAAAGTCGCATGGATCAGAGCCGGGGTCTGAAGCCAGCTCTGGAAGGGCCAAAGCTAACACAAAAGCTGCTTTTTTCTCTGTGCAGGAGTGAGCAGAGCTCCTGCACATTTCCCTCCCAGTGCAGTGGCTGGGGATGCAAATGTACCACCCGATAAATACGAGGACTCTCTATCTCCCCTGTGCAGTGACAGAGCCCCTACGTGATGCTGTCACACTTCAGTTATTCGTGATACAAGAAGCAAACATAGCACTGCCCCGAAGATCACGCAGCCTAGTAAAGTCAATGGGATGTAAACCGGGTCCCAAACCAACATTAAGCATGAGGGAGTTACAGAAGCTCTAGAATCTTATCCAGTTCTTCCTAATTCTGGGGCTACACTAGCCCCAGACTTGCTTGACTACGCCATCCCCAGCAATATCTTTAATAGTCTTGGAACTAGGTTGCATTTTTCCTAAACAGACTTCAAATAGCACTACTCTCAGACTGGCCTGATTCTCTGTCCTGGACAGACTTGGTATTTTTCAGGAACAATACTAGCAGATTTGAAATTATTATTATTTTTTCAGTCCAAATAATCTCCTAAATAATAGATCTTCGTGAATTTTATTGGTCAACGTTTTAAGACCTGCTCGTTAATGAACTTCTTGGTGACGGGGCGAGGAGCCGCGCAGTGGGAGGATATGACCCCATGGCCTAAATTTCTGGCAACATTCTTAGTCTCCCTGTGTGACAACCGTCATTAGACCGTGTACCCAAATGTGGTGTGAAAATAGGATTTACCTCCAGGAGGGGTCGGTAAGGGCCTGAGGGTGAGTGTCTCCTGTGGGAACTTTGAGGTTGAGTTTGAAAAGGGATGCAGGTCTCACGGCTTCCACACTAGGGACTGTCTTGGGAACCTGGGCTGTGTTCCTTGGGGACCTTCTCTGAGCTGCCATGGAGACAGGGCCAGGGCAAATGGGGTTGGGGTGGGGACGGGAGAACAAAGGTTGGAAAGTCCTGTACTCCCTGGTCTAGGCCTTAACAAAATAATTTGAAGTGCATAAAGAAAGTGGTGTGCACATAAGTATTTTATGTAAATTCTATATAAACACAATTTACAAATAACTCCAAGTGATACGATATTCTTTATTGAAAATTCCTTATAGCCAGTGGACTCCCACAGATGCTTTTGTCGACTGTTGCTCGGGCTCTTGTATACAGTGTGTGGCCGAGTATTATTTCAACCCACAAAAAGTGTAGTTTCTCACATGACTTCAGGTTGATATTCCCCTTCCTGTTAATGAGGGAGAAAAACCTGCAACAACAAAGCTGCGTGTCAGGCCTTCAATCATTTGTCAACGACAGGAGCGCTTTGCCGAGTGGATGATACTAGTTTTTGAACATCGGAATTTTTTGCGCTCAGTTGTTTGTGCCATTCACAACGTATGGGTTATAGGCACATTTTAAAATTTAATCGGCACTATTAACATTTCTCCATCACTGTTTTAAAAGTCTTGACCAGGGGTCAGTAGACTATGGTGTGAGGGCCAACTGTGGTCCCCCCACCTGTCTCTGTAAGTGAAGTGTATTGGCCCAGAGCCTGCCCATCGGTCTCCCACATCACCGATGGCTGTTGTGGCACAACCGCAGAGATGGGAAGGTTAGACGCAGACTGCATGGACGCAAAGCCGAAAATATTTGTTATCTGGCCTTTACAGAGCGAAGTTTGCCCACCCCAGGTCAACAAAACCATAAATCAAGCCTTGAGCCGTAGTGCTGGATCTGTAATGCTCGCTGATTTGGAGTGTTTGGGGGAAAACCAAGAGCTCTGATGCCCAAGGTGTTGAAGTGTGGAGTAGACAGCTGCACGCATGGGTCTGAAATGCAGAGGGAGAGGCTGGGTCGTGGGCGTCTAAACTTAGGGATCATCAAGGACAGGTAGCATTCAAAGACAGGAGACTGGATTAGCCCACTTATAGAGGGAGATGAGATACAGAGGAGATTTTTGGCCCCAACGTTTATAGGTCCTCACCTATATTTATAGATCCCATATTTATAAAATAAAAGGCACACAGAATCCCCTTTGTCAGGGCACTTATAACAGGGCTACTTGAAATGGTTTGGGTAGCGAATGCACAAGAGCCCTCTTAACAGTCCCGTGGACCCAGGCGAGCGGCCTCTGCTACAGAGAGCACTTGTGCTATGCCACTCTTTCTCAGAGTGACACTTGGCAGAATTTCTCCACGTCAGTCTTCAACGGAAATGTATGTCATATGACTTTCCGGTGTGTTCTACAGTCAAGCAAATAACAATAAGATGTGGTAGCCACAGGGACACGGTGCCTCTGTAGGTGTCAGACTAGAAGAACAAGAAGTCAGTGAATGCTATCTTGCGACTCCCCAGCGGAGAAGCTGTGCGGAGCTGGGTCACAGGCTCTACACACTTCACCTTGCCTGTGGGTCGACTCACTATTAAGTTTCTTCCCTTCTTTCAAGTGTCAGTGTGACTCCAGGAAAATTTCTTAACTTCTCTGAGCCTCCATTTCCTTATTGGTAATGACTAATTATTCCCACCATAGGTGTTTGTAAAGGTTAAATAATTTAAAATAGTTTAAAGCAAATGACATGCAAATATAAGGGGTGGAAATGACTGTGTCTATAATAACATGGCTCAGTTTACACATGATGGATTTTCACACTTTGCATAAACAATCAGGGTTTTTATTCATAAATCAATGTCCTTAACTATCTTCAGGACCCAAACCTGCCAAATGGATGTGAAAGTATCCTTTTTGTATACTTTCACAAGTATACTTTTTGTTGCCCAAAGTATTAGGAGGATGAGCTGACTGATCACGCTCCATCACAATTGCCAACTCCTGAGTTGGAAATATAAAATATAACAGAATTCTCAGGTCCCAAATTCATCCGCGCTCTTTCCCTCTGGTGTCTGATCTGCCTTCTCTCTCTGCCAGTTGCCAGCTGAAAACTCCTCTAGTCTTTCTCCTCTGCTTCCCCCCCATGAGGCTGATAAACAGCAAGAAGGAACAGAAGGACGAAAACGGTTATGACTGTGCTAGCCTTGATTATTAATTCATTTGGGGTTAACAGATGGGGTAAGTATACGTTGAGAGGGTTATAGAGATGAGAGAGGGCTGAACTCCTAAGGGTCATGGATCTGGGATCTAGCATCGACATTCACAAAACCTCTCCGTACAACACTTCCGTCACTCAGTAAAGAAAGTGGATCCGAGCTCTATGGATGCTTCTAGTTCTTTATGGGATTCTGTGACTTGACCTTTTCAGAGACTAGAAGCCCATCACTCTCAGTCTAGTTATTTCAATATCATTCCACCAGGTGGCGATGTTTCCTTAAACCCAAAGCAAGCAGGCAAAGGGAGAGGTGCAGTAGCAGAAGGGGGCAGGGGGAAGGAGCCAAGTTTCATTGTTGGCTTTTTCTCCCCTGAAAGTGCAAACGACTGGTTTTCCCAAAGCTGTGGAGTAAAAAAGGAAATTTGCTTCTGAACAACTTGGGTAGTTTATGCTGGAAACTGACAGGGCCCTTGTTTGGAGATTTCTCCTCTTTGCAGGGACCGGGAACCCCAGTGGAAATTTTGTCTTCTGTGGTTACAGAGAGAGAGCTGGGAGACGCTGGAATTGGTGGATCCTAGAGAGGCTAGGGTATATTTCAGTCGGAGATCACAGTCGGAGATATACCCTAGCCAATTGGCTTGCAGGAATCCCGCAACACTCCATCCAGAGACGGGCATCAGACACTAAGGTTTTCCAGGCCACGCAGGACTAGGAGTTGCTGAATGCACGCATGAGCAAAGATGGTCGGTCCTTGCAGAGTCAGACCACTTTCTGTGAAGGTCAGAGATGGAAGAGAGCAGCCTGTAGTCCAGTGCCCTTCTCATGCACATGGGGAAACTGAGGCCCAGAGTGAGTCAGATTTCCGGATTCTATCTCCTTGCCAAATTGCTTTTTACTTACACATTTCAAATAGACTTTTCCAATGTCTCATCTCGTGTTCCTGACAAGTACACCTTGTTTCAGCTGCTGTCCTCTGGGCTTGCCAAGCCCCTACACGCATGCACACCAGGGCACACTGCGCTGAACAAGACTCCAACAGCTCACTGATTTGTTCAAAGGCAGTAGGGGAAAAAAAAGTCTTGAGGTAATTATTTATTAACCTGTAAAACAAATCTCATAGTAGGGTTTGTTGGTTTGGTGGGTTTTTTTTGCATTGAACAATAATAAAGAGTATTTATTTCGTGTTTCCTATGGACCAGGTTCTGTGTTAAGCTCTTGGCATCATTATATTGTATAGTAATCCTCCAAACAAAGCTGTGAAGTAGCTATTACAAGTCAGTTATTTATAAAGGATTGAGAGGTTAAGTAACTCGTCCAAGGTCACACAGCTGGAAAGAGCAGAGCCAACCTTCACATCCTGATTTGCCTAACTCCAGACTTGATCTTTTAGCCTCCACGTTGTATTTCATGACCTTGCCTCATTTATAGGACTTGATGTAGAAATTTACTGTAGTTTCTTACTGAAGCACCAGTTACCACCTTACCATTTTCCTGTTGTGACATGGAGGCCCAGGGACAGTGAGCCAGAGCAGAGCCTAGAGACTTGGTGACATCAGTGTCATACCTACAGGACACCCAGAATACTGACACATGGGATGACGAGAGATGCTCCTGAAAGCTGTCAGCATCAGAATTGAGAAAACAGTTGGAATCTGTGTTTGTTTGGAAGTTTTTTCCCACTACCTATAAAGGTCAGGATGACTGGCAGTCCTGGGCCTGAAGGCATAACAACATAATGGAAGCTAGAGTAATGGGAGCCTCCTCTGTGCCTTGCTCTGGACCAAGAATTTCATATTCACAACCTCATTTGGTCCCTATGATGGTGTTGCCGCAGGGACTACTCTGTCCCCACCTCTCAGGGGACAATATCTCAAATACAGGAAGTTGTCCTAAAGAAACTGATGCCAGACACAAATGGTCTTCTGAACTCAAGGTTACTGATTTCCCTCAAAAGGGCGTGAAATGGAAGTATCTTCGTAAGACGTAGGTGACTAGCGGTAGGTGCCTAGAGCAGTGCTCACGGCCACTGAAGAAGAGAGGAGGATTTCCAGGCTGAGGGATTTGGATCCCCGACTCCACACCGCCCACTTCTGACCGTGGGACCTCGGGCAAATGACCTAACCTCTCCTGAGCTCGATTTCCTCATCTCCGAAAAGGGGATAATATTCTATAAGAAACCCCTGGCAGGGTTGCTGTGACTATTCAATGAGGTCACGCACACGAAGTGCCTGGCGTATTTGCTGCAGCCCAGTCTGTGTCCAGTGGATACTGACGAGGAGGGTGAAGACAGTTGCTCTCAGCGCTGTCCCAGCCAGCTGCCCACCCTTATCCCCGACCCTTCCTTATGACCACTGTGAGTCACTTCAGAACCGCTGAACCCCGTTAAAGCCCAGCTGTCCCGAAGGCCCTGCCATGTCTGCCCGCTGACAGCTGGTTCGTCTCTGGGGTGACCCTCATCCTCCACATTCCTGTTCCATTTTTAAAAAATTTTTGTTTACTTATTGACTTGATTTTTATGAAACCGATTGGGGTAACATCAGTTAAAAACACTAAGTAAATTTCATGTGTATAACTTGATAATACGACATCTGTATATATTGTTCTTGCCAGACTCCAGAATTCAGGTAGTGAGTTCCCAAGGCGTCAGGAGCTGTGGTCTACGATGCATTGACTACTCGTGCTCAGCGAATGTTCAATGAATAAGTAAGAGCCAATAAAACTACAAAAACCAAGAGAAAAAATAAGTGACCTTACATATGCTTTACATCTTAAATTCATATTCAGGCTGCTAAGAGTCAAACGTGTGTCTAATAAAGATTTTACAAAGGGCCAGGAGTGGTGTGACCAAAGGAAAAGGGAGGCGCCCGCTGTCCATCCCTGGGAGGCCAGATGGACAGGCAGCCAGGGCAAGGCCAGTGGCCTCTCATCTCCAGGTCTGATAAATATCGTGGAAGACACTCGGATCAAAATATACTTCCTGTTGGAGAAGGGAGACCGGAAGTGGGAGAGGAGAAAGGAGGAGGCCTCCCAAGGGCGTTGCCCTTCTGGACTAGGAACCGTGATCTACAACAGAAAGGCTTTTAAAATGTGACATCGGGCTGCCTCGATGATGTTCTAGCGGCAAAATGGAGAAGAGCTCCAGGAAAGGCCACGGTAACCATCAGACCCCACCTGCATCCACCTGCAATCCCGCCCGCAATTCCCCTGTTGGGGTTTCTGTCCTTTGGGCTAACAAACAAATAAGAAGAAAGTTTGGAAAAGTTTTATTCTATATTATCAACTTTTTGACTGCCTCGTCTTGGTTATAAACACAAATGAAAACTAACCACTTAATGTATCTTTTTTTTCTTATTACGAAAGAGATCCACATTCATCACAGAATATTTGGGGGGAGAAGCTAAAGAAAATTAAGAAAATAAATTCAGTCTATAATGTAGTCACTCAAGGATAACTATTATGAAAATTGAGGTATTCACTTCTGCTATTGTCTTTTTAAATAAAACTTCTTTTCATGTGACATTTAATAGAACACAATTTACTATCTTTTCCTCTAGAGTTAATCATTTTTCTTTTTAATTTAGAAAAACTTTTTTTTGAGAATTCTTTCATATTGTCTTCCAAAAGCTTTATAGAGTGTTGTCTTTCAAATAAGGTTGACCATCCACCTAGAACTGATTTTTGTGTACGGTGTGAGGTAAGCACAAATTTTATCTAACCCCCCGCATTTGCCCCAAATACATATCCAGGTGTACCAAGACCATTTCCCCCCCACTCCTTTTTACGTTTCTGTTGAAAAATCAATTCTCTGCACATGGATGGCTCTCTCTCTCTGTACTTTGTGTTCTATTGGTTTGTCTGTATGTTGGATAATAGAGGATGGGCTATGCTTTGCTTCAGGTAACAAATAGCCTCCACACCTCATGGTTTAACAGAGTAAAGTTGTCTCTACTTCACTAGCAGATCCCGGTGACGCAGGAGCTGCGTCAGGGAAACTGTCCTACATGAAGAAAACTGTCTGCTCCATTGGGATCCCTCTCCATCCAGCATAGAGGCTGGAAAATCACCCATGAGATTTTCATTGACTCAGCATGAAAAGTCTCCTGTCCTTCTCCTTACTTCCTCTTCTAGCTCGTTTACCAGAACCACTCAGATCATTACTCACATAGTCACACGCAAGGGGCTGTGGGTGCCTGTCTGTCATGTGCCTGGATGGGGGTGACACCCAGATATTGGAAAACACTAGTGACATCAACCCTCATCTATAGCCATGGATGAAAGTAACAGTTACTCTTCCTCTACAGTGAGACTCAGTATCTGGTAGGACAAGTCTTCCTACCCTGTTTCTTCTTCGAGAAGGTCCTTGGACCTTGGAAATTCCATACAAACTTCAGAGAGTGTTTGTTAAGTTCTTAAAAAATTCTATTGGGCCCATTACTGAATCTGTAACTCAATTTAGGGAGAATTGACATTTAAAATATTGAGTGTTGCAATTTATTCACATGGAATTTCTCTCCTTTAATCCAGGTTTTTAATTTTTCTCAACAATGGTTTATAATGTTTTGCAGAGAGGTCTTGCACACTTCTTGTTAGACTTTCCTCTGGGATTTTGAAAATAGTGTAAACATCATTTTCAATGATTTTATTTTATAAAATTTTGTGGTTGTATATAGGTATTCAGTTCAAATTTCTATATTGACCTTATATCCAGCAACCTTGTAAAACTTTACTAAATTCTAAAAGTTATCGGGAGATCCCCATGGATATTCAATATAGATAATAATATAATCCATAAAGAATGACAGTTTCCTTTCTTTCTGTCTGATCCTCTTGTCTTCTTTCTTTTCCTTGCCTTACCCATATGGGATTTCCAGGACACTGTCCTGATGGATGTTCTTGTTCTATTCACAGCCCCAAAGGGAGCATCTTCAAAGCATCCCTTTTTAAATATCTCAGTTGTTACAGGTCTCATTGTAGGTCCTCTTTACCACATTCTCCCATGCTTCCTTCTTTCTAGTTTCAAAGATTTTAATAGGGAATAGTTGAATTTTAGTAAATGCTTTTTTTCTGCACGTATTGGGATGGCTATAGGATTTTTTCCCCTCTTTGATCTGTTAAGGTGGCAAATTAGGCTGATCTTCTGATGTTAAAGCGGCACTTACACTAGCATCCTGGAATAAGCCAAATTTGGACGTGATGTGTTTTCTTTTTACGTATTGCTGACTTTGGCTTGTTGATATTTTCTTTAGGATTTTTACCTATGTTCATAAGTAAAATTGGCCTATAATTTACTTTCTCATACTGTTCTTGTTGGATTTGGTATCAAGATTACTCCAGCCTCACAAAATGAAATGGGGGGTGTTCTCATTCTTGTCTTTTCTGGAAGAGCTTGTGTAAGTGTGACATTATGTTTTCTTTAAATGTTCTGTAAAATTTGATTGAAGCCATCAAAGACATTTTATACATGAAAAGTTTATTTTTGATTAAAAATTAATTATATCAATAGCTATAGGATCATTCAGATTTTTAAGTTTCTTCTTTTGTTAGTTTTGGTAAGTAGTCTCATTCTAGAAATTTATCTATTTCATCTAAATTATCAAATTTATTGAAAATAAATATGCTCATTATTTTGCTAACATTTGCAATATAGGTACTGATGTTCTCTTTTTCAATACTGACATTAATTATTTGTACCTTCCCCCTTTATTGTCTTGATCTGGCTCAGCGAAGGTTGATCAACTTTTAGCAGTCATTTCCAAGAACCCAGTTTGATATATATAATGTGTAGGAAAGTTGTTAGGAGGACAGATCCTAAGAGTTCTCATCACAAGGAGAAATTTTTTCTTTCTTTTTTTATTGTATCTGTATAATATAAAGAATGTAACAGAATCCAGTGTGGCAATTGCTTCAGAATATTGTAAACATTTTACATGATGTAAATCAAACCATCATGTTGTATATCTTGTACAGTAACGTATGTCAATCATTTCGCAATAAAACTGGAAAAAATACATTTTGACCTTTCTAATACTGTCTATTGCAATTTTTCTGTTTCATTCATTTTTGTTCTTACCTTTTTTTACTTTCTCCTCTATTTTTGATGCATTGTTTTGCTGTTTTTTAAATAACTTCTCCTTTTAGGAATCCTAAAAAAATATATTAAGCCTGCTCATTGTATTCTTTTATATTTTTATTTTCCATCATTTTGTCTGTCTCTGTTTCATTCTGGGAAATTTCTTCTGATTTATCTTTCACTTCACTAATTCTCCCTCTATCTGTGTTGAATTTGTTATTAAACCCATATGCTGAGCTTTTCACTTTGGTTACTAGGTTTTTAAACATTGGAAATTCTAGAATTTCTATTTGAATCTTTTCTTAAATTTATAGTGGTTTTATTACAGTGGACTGCTGAAATGTTTTAAGTTAAGTTTTTATCTCTGAGCATGGTAAGCATTGTTTTATAATCTTTATGTAAATATCATATACTTTATTAATCTTTCCAAGTTTCTGGTGGTAGGAGTGGCTATGAGAGACACAGTCTCTCTCTTTTATTCTGCTGTATTCTTTTATAAACAAACATATTTTGTTGCTTATGCTATTACATTGTCCTATTTTCCCCCCTTCACTCCCCTCCACCCTGCACACCCCCTCCCACCCACATTCCCTCCTTTTAGTTCATATCCATGTGTCATACATAGAAGTTCTTTGGTGTCTACATTTCCCATACAATTCTTAACCTCCCCCTGTCTATTTTCTACTTACCATCTGTGCTACTTATTCTCTGTAACTTTTCTCTCTCTCTCCCTCTCCCCTGTTGATAACCCCCCATGTGGTTTCCATTTCTGTGGTTCTGTTCCTGTTCTAGTGGTTTGCTTAGTTTGTTTTTGTTTTTGTTTTAGGCATGGTTGTCAGTAACTGTAAGTTTGCTGTCATTTTATTGTTCATATTTTTTATCTTCTTTTTCTTAGATAAGTCCCTTTAACGTTTCCTATAATAAGGGCTTGGTGATGATGAACTCCTTTAACTTGACCTTATCTGAGAAGCACTTTATCTGTCCTTCCATTCTAAACAAAAGCTTTGCTGGATAGAGCAATCTTGGATGTAGGTCCTTGCCTTTCATGTCTTGGAATACTTCTTTCCAGCCCCTTCTTGCCTGCAAGGTCTCTTTTGAGAAATCAGTTGACAGTCTGATGGGAACTCCTTTGTAGGTAATTGTCTCCTTATCTCTTGCTGCTTCTATGATTCTCTCCTTCATTTTAAACTTGGCTAATGTAATTATGATGTGCCTTGGTGTGTTCCTCCTTGGGTCCAACTTCTTTGAGACTCTCTGACCTTCCTAGACTTCCTAGAAGTCTATTTCCTTTGCCAAATTGGGGAAGTTCTTTTTTATTATTTGTTCAAATAACTTTTCCACTTGTTGCTCTTCCTCTTCTCCTTCTGGTATCCCTATAATTCAGATGTTGGAACATTTAAACATGTCCTGGAGGTTCCTAAGTCTCTCCTCATTTTTTTGAATTTTTGTTTCATAATTCTTTTCTGATTGGATGTTTCTTTCTTCCTTCTGGTCCACACCGTTGATTTGAGTCCAAGTTTCCTTCCCATCACTATTGGTTCCCTGTGCATTTTTCTTCATTTCCCTTATTGTAGCCTTCATTTTTTCATCTAATTTGTGACCAAATGCAACCATTTTCTGTGAGCATCCTCATCACCAGTGGTTTGAACTGTACATCTGATAGGTTGGCTATCTCTTCATTGCTTAGTTGTATTTTTTCTGGAGCTTTGATCTATTCTTTTGTTTGGGCCATTTTTTTTTTTGTCTTGACACACCTGTTATGTACTGAGGGGTGGAGCCTTAGATGTTCACCAGGGTGGGGCAACCTGCATTGATATTTTGTGGGGAACGGGTCTGAGAGGGACCAATGACACTTGCTCTGCTCTCTGCCGGATTTCAGTCACTTCCCCTGCTTTCCACAAGCAAATTGCGCCCTTCTGGTGCTGATTCCCATGTGGGTGGGTTTTTGTACATTCTAGGACCCTGTGGGTCTCTCCAACAAACTCTCCTGTGAGGCTGGGAGTTCCCACTCCCCCCTCATTTCACCTGGTTTATCTGTGCGAGAATGTGGGACTGCCTAGTCCATTGCCTTGCCAGCCAGCTCCAGCCTTGAGCGCCAGCTCCACAATCCCCTGACTCACCGAGTCTGCCAGCCGCCACCTTGCCGTGAGTCCTCTCCACCCTGGCTGCCTGAGTCCGCCCCTCCTACCCGTCTGGATGAATGTGTCTTCTTTAACTCCTTGGTTGTTGAACTTCCACGCAGTTCGATTTTCTGTCAGTTCTGGTTGTTTTTGTTTTTGAATTGTTGTTGTCCTTCTTTTGGTTGTGAGAGGAGGCACAGTGTGTCTACCTATGCCTCCATCTTGGCCAGAAGTCTGCTGTATTCTTTATCATATTTCTTTTATGACATCTATTATATTCTTATCTCATTATTTAGGTATTTTTCTCCCCTACCAGACTAAGGGTTCAAGATTCATCAAAGATAAATTCTCTGTCTTATTCGTCATTGTGTCTGTCATACTACCTAGGAGACATCTACTTAAGATATGAAGGTATTATAAATAAATGAATGAGTTTAGTGTTATTCTTTACCTGCGTACCTACCTACCTATGCTTCACTTATTTTTGTTTTGGCGTCTTCTGTAACCTCAACTGATTTTCCCCACAGCTGAATGGGTTCAAGCCACACTGGCCTCTTGCTGTTTCCTGAGTCAGGAAACATGCTCCAGCCTCAGAGTCTTTGCACTTGCTCTTCCCTCGTCTGAATGCTCATGCCCCAGGTAGCTACCTCTCTCGTTTCCTCATCCCATTCAGACCTCTTAATCAAATGTCACTGGTGCAGAGAGATCTTCTCCGACCACCTTATCAGTAACTGCATTTTCTCTGCCCTCTCACATTCTCTGTCACCTCACCCTACTTTGTTTTGCTTCTCAGCACTTATCACTAAGTGACAGTACGTTGTTCATGTATCTGTTGGTTAGTTGTCTGTTCCTAGCAGTAGTTTATAAGCTCTGTGAGGGGGAGGAGCTATGTATTTTGTGCACCACACTTATTTACAGGGTCTTGAAGAACGTCTTACACACAGTAAGCACTTGAGAAATATTTACTGAGTTAAATAACTGCTTTACCTAAAAAAATTTTAAAGTGTTGTTTTCCTTTAGCAGTTCTGAAAGTTTAAAAGTTATTATTGTTTCTAACTTACTGATGGGTGGACTGCGGCTCAGAGAGGTTAATAATGAACATACCCAAGGACACACAGCTAGTGAATGGTAGACCTGTGATTTAAACTAAAGCCTTTGCCTTCTAAAGAGAGCCAGGGAAGCCCCCCATATATGACAAACATCTACCGAGGGGTGTATACAAGATTAAATGAGGCAGGTTGGAGTTCAACAGCTGTTGGGAAGGATAAAGAGAGAACCCTCTGGATGTAGGGGAGCACCAGGCAGTTTGTTACAGGGCAGCAGCCTTCTCTGCACCCTTTCAATGGCTGCCCTGATGTGAGAATCCCCCACGCCTGCCTTGCCTCACTCAGTCTCTATCTGACGGTTTCACCAACCTTACTGATCCAAACAGCAGCGTCAACAGAATGGTGACCAGACATGTATGGCAATGTACTTGAAAAAAGAAAAGGCAGCTCAGATGATGCAAGATCACTCAGATGTCAAGCACCCTGTACTTGCACACCTGCCCATTCATGTTATTCACTTTTTAAACATTTGTGATAACAACACCAGTTGGGCTTCTTCCCTTGGGGCCTCTCTGGATAGATTAGTGCAGACATCTGCTGCTTCAGGCTTTCTGATTGGTTCCTACCGGTTTGGGACAAAACCAAAAGCTTCTGAACCAAGTTCAATGTAGAAAAGCTTCCAAGAGCCCCAGGGGAAAATGGAGAAGAACAATCAAGAAACCACTGGCAGCCTCACCTGCTAAAATCCCTTCCTGTCGCCTGAAGGTTTAGGAGAGGTGGTCCCCATTCATCTGTCCCCTTTGCAGCTCACTGGCATCTTACTCAGGACCAAGCAGGAGAAAAACACAGACTTCTGGATTAGAATGCGCCACACAGAGCCAGCACCGAATATAATTATCCCCATGACTGTCTGGAGATGGAGTGTGCTCCATTCTGGGAAGGGTGACGTGGATGGACAAGAACCTGGCCTTGTAGTCAAGCAGAACTTGATTGGAATTTGGGTCATAGTTGGGTGACCCAGCGGCACTTATTTAATCTGAGTCTCAGATTTCTCATGTGTAAAATGGAAATTGTAATAGTAGGGTTGCCGTGTGGAGTAAATGGAACCTTGCGCGTGCAGTGCCTGAAACTAAGCCTGACTCATCACAGGGTGTCATAAGTGGTGCCTCTTATGGGAATGGAAACTTGAGGGGCTGGGCCTTCATTTGATTGGCCAGAAACCAGCCATCCTATCACCTTGCTGATACCCCTCCTTCTTCTCTGTGGACAATGACTACTTTTCTCTCTCTCATGGAACAGCGGCCTTCAAAGGTTACCTTTCCTAAGAATCACGTGGAGTGCTAGTTAAAAATACACCTTCCCAGTATCCATTCTTCAGAGTTTCCATTTCAGTAGGTAGGAGTGGAGACCAAGAATCTGAGTTTTTACTGGGAATGATGCCCCCCCCACCCCTTCTCCCCCCATGTAATGCTGACTTAGAGAAACACTGCTAGGATTTATCATCTAGGATTTACAGAGTGCAGACAAAGCCTGGTTGATGTAAATGCAAAGTATTCCTCTAAAGCCCAAAATAGAAATGAATACACCCTCAACCCCTTTGGGTGCACAATTTGCATAGTTATAGCACCTTTTCATCAGGTGCAAATGAGACCCAAATGAATCCTTATTTTGACCCATAAAGAATGTCTTCTGATGGTGAGGTTGGGGAGAGAGAGAAGGGCCTGGATGCCATAGGAAAATTACTACCAGCTCACGAGACACATGGATTCTAGCTTTGGTCTGTAGTTCACTAGCTGTGCAAATTTGGGATATCATTTTAGCATCTGTAGATCTGTTTTCTCTTCTGTAAAATGAAAATGGTAATGTTACAGAACAGAGGTCCAAGAGGGGGCCATATTTGGCCCACCCAGGGACGCCAAAAAAACTGTTACAGAACAGTCTCATACACATACAGGGTCCAGGACTCCAGAGGATGGTATACTTATACCATCTGGACCATCTACTGGGCTTGTCTGTCCCAGGTAGGTAGATGGGAAAGATATCTCTCAATGCCAGAGATTTGTGAAAAGGGAAAGAAAGGTTTATTTAAGGCTATACAGACTTAAATAAGTGACCCAATGTCCCCATTAAACTATTAAAGTCCTTTAGGATAACTACTGATGCCCACAGTGCTTCCTTCTCCCCCTGCCCTTATCCAGCTACCGTAACTCAGGAAAAGCAGCACATGTCCATGTCTCCAGGCTGCTGGCACCGTCAGCTGTGTCGCTGTCCAGGCAAAGCCTCTTCTTTCCTCCACCAGAGGTGCAGGGGTCTGCAGTATCGCCAAGCCTTGTGGATCCCCTCCTTGCAGCTTTGCAAGGGGATCTGGACTCTTGCTAAGACTGCATGGTCCCCTTCCTCCTTGCAAAGTTGCAAGGGGATCCGTGCTCTTCCAAGTCCGCATGATTCTCCCCTTTCAATGGCCGCCCCGTCTGGGTTTAAATGCCCATGCCAGTCTTCCTTTGTAGCCGACTCCTCCTACAATCAGTTACACCTGCCAGCATCCCTGTGTTACCCCATGTTTACTGGGCTGCCATCGTGAGTCTGGGCAGATCTAGACCAATATCCTGGAGCCAATCTTCTTCCAGCTCCCACGCAGGCGCTGTAACCAAGGAGAGTTGCCTCCCAGTTACATCTTGGGTGGAAGTCACTCCCTTCTCCCTGGCTCAAAGCATGGCCACAGCTATTTAACATATCCATGAAACCAGTTAAAGGCTATAGATATGTCAAATAACCATGCCAGAGGTTAGCTGCAAAGCTGTTGCTATGCAAAACAGCTCCCAATGGCCCTGCTCCATTTGTCGCCTTTCCCCAACTCACACCTGTGAGGGAAAGGGGTGAGGACATCTTAATATTTCTTGGACATCTTGGGTTTTGGA
>PVKM010008142.1:0-39680 GCA_004027735.1 Carollia perspicillata
TATAGAGAAAGAGAATCTTAAAAGCAGCAAAAGTATTTAGTTACCTGCAAAGGAGCTCCTGTAAGACTGTCATCAGCACAGAAAATATCCTGGATTGACACAAAATATTCAAAGTGATGAAAAGCAAAGACCTACAACAGAGATTACTCTACCCAGCAAAGCCGTCCCAGACAAGAAAAAAGCTAAAGGAGTTCATCACCATCAAACCAGTATTATAAGAAAATGCCAATAAATGCATATCTATAACTACTTTAAATCCAAATGGGTTAAGTATTCTAATCAGAAGACATACAGTAGCTGAATGAATAACACTCACTTCAATGAATAAGACTCACTTCAGATAGAAGGATACACACAGGCTGAAGGTAGAGAGATGGAAAAAGAGATTTCATGAAAATGAAAACAAACGTACATAAAGCTTGGATAACAACACTTATATTGGACAAAATAGACTTTAAAACAAAGACATCACTAAGAGACAAAGAAGGACCCAGCAATTCCACTACTGGGTACTCATTCGAAGAAACCCAAAGCACTAATTCAGAAAGACCTATGCACCCATATGTTCACTGCAGCATTATTTACAATAGCAAAGAGAAGGAAGCAACCTAAATGTATATCAATAGGCAAATTCACAAAAGGAAGTGGTGCATATATATAATGAAGTGTGACTCAATCATAAAAAGTATGAAATCTCGCCATCTGTAACAATATAAATGAACTTAGAGGCTATTGTATTGTGGTGAGTGAAATGCATATATGTGGAATCTGAAATACAAAACAAACAAATAAGCAGATCAGAAACAGACTCATAGAAGCAAGAAATATTTTGACAGTTGCCAGATGGTGGTGAGGGATTGAGGGCATGGTGAAAATTGTGAAGGGATTAAGAATTACAAATTGGTAGTTACAGAACAGTCATGGGGATGTAAAGTATAGCATAGGGTGTACAGTCAATAATATTATAACTATATAGTGTCAGATGGGTACTAGATTTTTCAGGAGGATTACTTAATAAGTTATGTAAATGTCTAATCACTGTGTTGTACAATTGAAACTAATATAATACTTTATGTCATTTGTAATTGAAAAACAAAAATTATTAAAAATACAAATAAATATAACAAAAGAAAAGGGATAGAGAAAGATCCATCATGCTAACACTTAACAAAGAAAAAAAGAAAGTGAGAGTAACTGTACTCATTTTAAACAGAGCTAACTTCAGAACAAGGGAAATCATCAGGGAGAAAGAAGGACATTGTATAATGATAATGGAGAGAATTCTCCAAGACGATATTGCAATCTTCAATGGCATGTGGCTAACATCAGAGCATCAGTATGTGTGAAGCAAAACCTGAAAGAATCAAGAATCGCAAGGAGAAATAGATGAATCCACTATAATAGAGGTTTAACACCCCTCTCTCAGAGATGGATCGACTGTACAGAAAATCAGTAAAGATGTAGCTGAACTCAAAAACACCATCAATCAACTGAATATAATTGACATCTACAGACGGCTTCATCCAACAACAGCAGAGTATGCATTCTTCTCAAACTCACGGGAAACATTCACCAAGCTATATCACATTCTAGGACATAAAACAGACCTTAAATTTAAAATAATAAAAAATCATACAATGTTTGCCATCAGACCAGAGTGGAGTACGGTGATATAATGAAATAGAATAGAAATCAACAGCTGTCAATCAACACAGTGATAGTTGTAAAATCCCCAGATACACAGAATTTAAACAACATACTGCTACATAACACACAGATTAAAAGAGAAATCTCAAGAATTAGATAATAAAACTTTGAATTAAATATAAATGAAAATACCATTTCTCAAAATTAGTGGTGTGATGTGAAAGTAGTGCTTCGAGGAAATTTTACAGTGCTTTTCTGGTTTTGATATTTGGTGTTGGGTCGGGTGGTTAAGGAGAGATGAGACAGAGCATGGACATATCATATGATACTATACTGATGGATACATGTCGTTATACATTTATCCAGACATGGAAACCGAGAATGTGAAACACCAAGAGTGAACTTTAAGGTAAACTTTGGACTTTGAATGATTGTGAAGTGCCAGCATAGGTTCATCCTTGGCAAAATGTGACATTTCACTGAGTGACATTGATAATGGGGATGTTATGTGTGTTTGAGGGAAAAGAGTATGTGGGAAATTTGTATGTGCTTAATTTTGTTGTAAACCTAAACCTGCTCATTAAAAAATATTTTTTAAGTAATAGGAGAATGAGTTGATTATACAATTTTAATTTATATTGAACATTTCGTAAACTTGAGTGTGAAAATAGGGATGTAAGAGTATTAGTAAAAACAGCCCTGGCTGGTACAGCTCAGTGGATTGAGCTAAGGCTGGGAATCAAAGGGTTGCAGCTTCGATCCCCAGTCAGGGCACATGCCTGGGTTGTGGGCCAGATCCCCAGTGGGGGCCACGTGAGAGGCAACCACACATTGATGTTTCTCTCTCTCTCTTTCTCCCTCCCTTCCCATCTCTAAAAATAAATAAATAAAACCTTTTTAAAAAGAAAAGAGAGAGAGAATTAGTAAAAACATAGAAAAAAAAGACAACATGGTTGTGAGAAGATGCTCATTTTTCACAGCTGAATCTCACATCCCTTATATGTTCACCCACCTGCTTCCATTTTTTCAGGTTCTGAGCCTTCCACTAAAACTAAGAACATACCTGTGTCTTAAAATACTGTCATAATTCCAGGCAGTCTCTTAAACCTTCTGAAAACAGTATTTCCTAACTTTCTTTAAAATGAAATTATAATTGTAATTCATCTCAAAAGGTTCTTACAAGTTATTTTTTTTTAATTAAATTATGTAACTTCTTTATATCATTATTTAGCCCTTGCTAATTGGTCAAAGAAGGGATGTCTTTTTACTCCAAAACACACTATATTTGATATAATAAAGTATCTTTGAAATAGAAAAAAGTATTGAACATACATATCCATCCATTTATTTTAATTAGAAGAAAATTTGTTCATTGGACAGCATTTATAACTACTCATAAGTATTTAACAAAACCAGGAGTGTCAATGGAACATGTGGTATAACTTTGGTAGTTCTCAAAAAACCTCTGTCTGCAGAATAACTTCTACAAACAGTTATGAGGCACTTATAAATATTTGTCTAGCACTCACTTGTTCAGAGTATACACTCATTAAATAGCTATTAAATTGGTAAGGCATTTTTGGAATTAGTAAAATATTGCAGCAGAACATATATAGAACAAATTTTGTCAGTTTATTTTCCATTTATTCAATCAACTGATATTGATGACCTTACATAGCATCAATTGCTATGACACAAACATGAATATGTCCCATAGTTTTGACTCAAGGAACTTTTAGTTAAGAGAGAGTTTAAAACATTAAATAAAATACAGCAGACCAAGGTTCTTATCGGTTAGTTAAGATAAAGGTAAGTTTACCTAAAAAGCTCAACTGTCACATATTTGCCTCATCCTTATAATAATAGGATCTCTGTTGCTCCCTCACCCAGCAATCTATTAGAAGCAATTCTAGAGTACAGCACCCTTTAAGAAGTATAGTAATGCCAATATTTTGCAACCTGTATATCTATACTACTGTATCAATTTTCAACATGCACAACCAAGACCAAGAAACCTGTCAAGACCCTCAAGTACCTTCTGAATCATCTTGGATTGATTAGATATAAAAGAGTTTGTGATTAATTGAGAAGCATACCAGAGGTGCATTTTACCTTAACATTGGGTCCGCACAGGAGGAGAATAAGAATCAGAGCCAATGGAGATTGTAATGTATCAAATCATTAATATCCCACCTCCCCCATGCCCATGCCTTGCTTAAAATCCTTCAGGGATTCTGTTGTTCTTTACAATGTCTTGTCTGATCTGGCCCCATTCACTCTACCTCAGTTTCTAGGAGCTGCTGCTGCTGATTCTCCCGTTCTTCTTCTTCCCCGCCCCATCCTTCTCCTTTTCTTCTTTCCTTCTCCTTTTCCTCCTCCTCCTCCTTTTTCCCTTCCCCTCTTTCCCCTTTGTCCCCTCCTCCTTCTTCTTTCTTGAAATCACTTTTCTTTTACTAATAGTTTAAATTCAACCAACAAGTCTGATCATTGACAGCGAATAGCCTGAATTACAGTCAGATTAGCTCCTAGAATCAGCAGAAGGCGAGTGGTGACACCAAACGACCTCCACGTTCAGGACAATCTCCTTCCCTCACTTATGTCACTATCTCACCCTTTCCTCTAAATCAAATGTTAACATCTTCAGTCTTCATGACACGGGGACAGACAAGGCTAGTGGTCACTGCTGGGGATGTGGCACACCCAGTACAGCACTATTGGGATATAGTTTGGATTTGATTTTACATAGCATTCTTTACCAACTGCACTGCAAACATGTTTCCTAGAGAACTCATTTCATTCTACCTACTGCCAGCTGAATTTAACTCCACTGAGTTTAACAACATGGAATTGTCACTTAGGGACCAAGCCATTTTCTACTTTGGTCATAACCAACTCTATGACTGTGATTCACCCTCATTGCTTCAGCTGTAGGTCCCTGAACCAAATGTGTTCTTTTTCATGCTTTATGTGGTTTGTTGGTGTCTTATTTCCTTCTTTCAAAGACAAAACAGTTAATTTGGTAAAGCAAAATTGTTTTTCCCTCTTTCTTTATCAAATAGTTTTAACTACAATACCATTGCAGGAATTCCATTATGAGCTAAGTCATAGCATGCTACCATGCTCAAATTCCTCTAATGGCTTCAAGACACGAGGCAAAAGTCGAAATCTTTACAATAACTCCTGCATAGGCCCACAGGTCTGTCTAGTCCCTGTAGACACCATCTCCCTCCACACTCCCCCTGAGGGTCCTGGCTAGCCACCGAGCAAGCTCCACCTCAGGATCTCTCCACCTACTCAGACCTCTTCTGGGATCATGGCCCCCACTGCCACCCCATGACTGCATAGGACTTGCTTTACTTCCTTTGAATGTCACCTTCTGAGTAAGCCTTTCCATGCCACTGTACCTTAATGAAAACTATGATTACCTGCCCACAGCCTGACACCATACATTATCTCTTCCTCTTCTTTTTTTTAATTTAAATTTTTAAATTATTGTTGCTACCAGACTTCTTAGCTTTATTCATGTTCTTCCTTTTCTCCATCTCAAATTAGAGATTTTGTCCCCTTTCTTGCTATAATGCTTTCTGCTACAGGGCCTGCTTGCATACCCAGACAGTTTCTCCTGACCAAAATGCCCTTCACACTTTTTTTCATGTTATTACTTATCACACTGACAGCCATTTTAACCTTCTACAATATTATTCATTCATGATTATGTTGTGTCTTTTGTCTACAGTCCATGGAACATGCCTTTTTTAAAAATACATTTTATTTTTTATTGTTCAATTACAGTTGTCTCACACTTTTCCCCATTGCTCTCCCCTGCCTTGCCCCCCTACCCCCACTCCCACGGTCAATACCGACCCCTTTGCCCTTGCTTTTTATCGCACCAAATACTTTGTATCCACTTCATCTTCCTCTCCATCTAGCTGTCTCTACTCAACTCCGATCACCCATCCTTTTCTCAAAGTCTTCCCTGACCTCCCTAATTAAGTCAAATCCCTATTATATGCTCTTATAGTCCAGACACATTTCTTTTGTTGCATTTATCATTGTAATAAACAACTATTTTGTGACTTTTGCATGATTGTGTCTTCCACTAAAATACAACATCCTTAAAATTTGATATTCTACTTGCTTTTGCTTAGTAGGTTAGGCATTTAAATTTCATTGTATGACAAATACAAATCTTTGACATATATTTTAAATTTTCTACATAATTTGCATTTTATAATCCTTTTGGAAAGTAATTTTTACCTAATTTCAGAATTAAAGGAAGCTTAGGCTTTTTAAATGTTTTTTAAAGACTTTATTTATTTTTAGAGAGGGGAAAGGAGAGAGAAAGTAAGGAAGAGAAACATCAATGTGTGGTTGCCTCTCTTACACCCACTACTGGGGACCCCGTCCACACCCCAGGAATGTGTCCAAGCCTGGGAATCAAACCAGGACACTTTGGTTCACAGGCTGGCACTCAACCCACTGAGCCACACCAGCCAGGGTTGTTTTAATATTTTTATAACGTGTTAAAAAGGTTTTACCTATTATTTATATTTTAAAACTTTTGTATTTTCATATTAGATAGTGCTTCATTTTCAAATGGGTATATTATTTGTGAGAACTTTATTACTGGCTTAACAGATTTTGTTTCATATAATATCTTCTAAAAATATTGAATTTTACTATGCCATATATAGGTAAATTTTCTTTTCAAAAGTCACTTGTAGTTGTGGAGTAACCCATAAGTTAGTAGGTAAAACCAAAAAACAGAATTATGCATATAGATCTGTGTGTTTTTTGAGAGCCAAATAAACGTCAATTTAATAACATTTTATTAATTTTTTATTTTAAGCTATTTTTCAAACATCTAGTATATGCATTATAATGTAATACTCAATGAAGTAGGAATATATAAATTATAAAATTGAGTTTAAAGAAATAAAGGCATCCAAAGGCATTACAAGCCAATATTAGGCCTTGGCTGGAAAACACCTGATTAGATGCAGATGCAGAGTAGAGATTAACATATTTTTAAAGAGAATATTTGGCTTTTTCTTTGTTCTGAAAAAGAAGTTGTTCAAGGCTTAGAATTGAGTTTTTACTTATAAGATTCACAGAAATGTACAGAAGTATCTATTGAAAACAGGCAATGAAATCCTAATTATCTCTGGAGTAGTTTTTCTTGGCAAATACCAGGGTGGGGCAAAAAGTTGTGAGTATGTGAAACTGAGTTTATCTTTGTATTATTATTAATTAATTATTGTATTATTTTCCATATGAACAACTGTAAACCTACTTCTGCCCCGGCCTGTAAGAGTGACATAGTCACAATGGGACAGATACAATTGTTGGTAGAATTAGAATATGTTGAAACCCACAGACATTTCCAGATCACTGAGGTAAATTTGGCTCTGAAGTATCAAGGGATATCCTTAGAGAAGATGCTTAGAAAGATGGCTGTGTATCTCAGTCTTGAATTATAATTACTTTTTGTCATAAGGAGGATGTTTTTATTACTCAATAGTCTCACAGAATTATAGATCTGCTAGTGGCCTTAGAAATGATTACTTTCACCATCTCCCTCTGATTACACATGCTGTATAGTAAAATTAAAATTCAGGATTTCTAGCCAGTAGCTCAAGGTCTTATTAGCTAGCAATATCCTTATTAGGGAGTTAGACTTCCTAACTGGTTCTCCCACTCTTGTTACTTTATAGCACATTTTCCCATCTTAGATTCAAAGAACTTTTCACAAAAGAATTGTTTGCTATTCCAAAATGTTGCTCCTGTAAACAGACAAAATTGTATTTGTGAAATGCTTGGTATACAAAATATTTTTTCCATTTCAGTGAATGTACATCGAGATATGTTTTCCCTCCTTTTAAACCTGATTAGCTACCATAATTTTAGTTAGGATTTCATAGGTTTTTTTAAGTATCTGTTAAAACATTAATAAAAAGGAGGTACACTCATACTAAAATATTTTGTTTTACTTATTTAATTGGTAATATTGCTCAAACAAATAAAGAATTTTTAACTACACATGTGTCCTTGTTTTGTACCATAAACAAATTTATTTTTATCTTTAAGTTCATTTCTTATCTATATGTTATTTTCTTTAAAAATATTTAAAGAAAAATAGAGTGGCAAATTTTCTTTTAAGATTATATATAATAAAATAAATATAAATTATAGATGCATATATACACATATATATATACATCTTTAAAACAAACAGCAATTTGTGTGTAGTTGTATGTTTTCTTTCTTGTTTGTTTTGCCAATGAAACAAGAGGAGAAAACACGCTCACCCCACCCAACCAGCACACTTGCCTTTTTCATCTAGTGTGCCATGCGCACGTACACTGTGTGTATATTATATACATTTTCCATTCTCATGTCAAGTTTTATTTACTACATGTCGTGTTAATTGTTGTGAGACTTCAGCAATCATGACCTCCTCAAAAGATGAGTAAAAAAGCACAAGTTTCTCATATTGTATATCTATAGAAAGAATGTGCTTAAAATCTTTATATCATTAAGTGCATAAAATATCTTTAAATTGGTCTTACCTGTTCTATATTTTACCTTTATTTTAATATTGAGGTATAAGGTTTATTTCTATTCATTTTTAAGGTATTTAAATATGATTTTCCTCTGATATTCTTGGGCTTCACTCGTCCACATGTTACATTTTATCATTTGCTTGTTTAGTGTCTTGTAAAACCCTGTGGTTAATTTGATATAATTATAGTGAAGTTTTAGACTAGTTTAAGAGAAATTAATATTTAATTTCTTTGTAAGGTGGGTCAGTCATCCTAATGGTTATTCAAATATATTATAAGTGTATACTAATGACAACAATACAGAATTGGTACTGGTGTAGTAGGTAAATTGACTGAGGGGGAAAAAAGAAGGATTCCTAACTGACCTAGGCATTTATACAAACGTGGGACAGGCAGTCCTTTCTCTGAGCAGTAATACAGAACCACGGAAAGGACCGCACACCGAAACCTGCCAAACAATCTTGATAACCCATGGGGATAATCATGATTGTTCATTGTGAAACATTTTTGACAAAACATCAAAAATTCTCTTAGTGCTAGTTAGAAGTGTATAATAAAATAAAAATATTAATGCTAATATTTAGTGCACTGTAATTTAAGACAGAAACGTTGAGAATTAAAAGGTCTATTTATTTGTAAATAAAAATCTATCAAGAGTGAAAAAACTAAAGATTGCTCATTTTCTTATTACTGCATTTTAAAGTTTCTTTATATATTCTGAATGCAAGTACCTAGCCAAATTCTTCAGAAGACCACCGATGAAGATTCTGAGAGCTCATTTCCTATAAGACTCCTCCTTCTCCAGTACTCTGCCTTGCAAATTAAATCAAATCAGCTCCCTCGAACTCCCGTCTTTGCCTCTTCAACTGGGCAAGATGCCCTGCTCCGTTTGGAAGCCTCTCCATTCAAGAGTACAGAAAGCACCTACAGGCAGAAAGGCAATCATTTGTTTGTTTTTCCCTCTCTCCAGGTTCACTGTCTTGTACTGCATATTTCCCCATTTATGATACTGATTAATTCATAGAAAATTGTAAAAACAAATACGATTTTCCTGAATTTTTCTTTTCTGGTGGTCACTAGGTAAGTTTAACTTTGCTCCCTAAGATCTATTGACACTTCTTGACAATAGTAAGAAAATGAATAACATTCACTAAAATGTAACTGTCAGTACATTCCAGTCATTGTTACTTAGGATGCAGGCAGTTTCTCAGTGGTAACTCAGTTCTAAATGATCCACCTCTTTTTTCGTTGCCAGTGGTATTAAGGATCTCCATTATTTTTTGCTTAACCCGAAGTTTCTTTCTTAGAAAAATCATTTTGAAAAGGGCTCTACCACTTTCATGCTAAATGACCTTGATGAATCATTGCCCTTGGGTGGATACTTGGGCATTTGAAATAAGAGATGTTGGGATCTCGGCTGTATTAATAGAGGAAGGAGGGCACTGAAGGTCAAAAAAGTTCTGCTATTTATGTTCTTTATGACTGCCCTAGTTTCCAACCTTCTTGAAAGTATCATTCAACTAATCTCACCTTCCCATAAGAACTTTATTTTTTTTTATTGTGGTAAAATATGCCCTATTAACCATTTTTAGTTATACAGTTCAATGATGATCAGTATACTACATCGTTGTAAAACCATCACTAGCATCCCTGTCCAGAATTTGTTCATCTTCCCAAACTGAACCCTGCACCCATTAAAAACAATAATCCCCTGTACCTTTTCTTCCCCAGCCCCTCGCAACCCCCATTCCACTTTTTGTTTCCATGAATTTGACTACTCTATGTACTTCATTTAAGTGGAATTGTGCAATATTTGTCTTTTTGTGTCTGGCTTATTTCATTTATGCAATATCTTCAAATTTCATTTACATTGTAGCACTGCAGCATTGTCAGAATTTCCTTCCCTCTTTAAGGCTGAATATTCCATTGTATGCATAGAAAAGACTTTGTTTATCTGTTTATAACATTTGGGTTGTTTCCATTATTTTGACTATTGTGAATAATGCTGCTGCCAACATTGGTGCACCGATATTAGATTGAGTTTTTTAGATATGTACCAAAAGTAGAATTGTTGGATCAAATGGTTTATCCCTTTGAAACTACATAACCCCCAAGTAAGGAACTAATGCAATGACAATGTCCCAAATTAATCCATGCATTAATTACACAGAATCTGATTCAGGTTAGTCTACCAATGACACTATTGTGCATAGGCAATGACACAGCTTTTCTTAAATATTAGTTGTCAATCATTTCAAATGTCCCTACAAAGAAAAGAAAGGGTGAGTTGGAAGGCTTTTTGTAGTAATGGAGTATAAAGTATGTTGGCAATTAAGATGGAGAGATATTTGAAAAATAGACTTGGTGGGATTAGTTTCCTGGATATATGGTGATAAAAGACATGGAATCTTGAACTAGATAGATGCTTGATTGAAAATCTAACATCATTATTTATTAACTGGGTAACTTTGGACAAATTTGTTAAATTTTCTGAGTCACAAGGCTTTTCATTTATAAAATGAGAATGATAATAATATCTTCTATATTGGAACTTTTTATGAATTAAATGAGATAAAATGTAAAGCTTTTAGAAGAACTAGAACATAGGAAGACCTGTATGAATATTTATTAATTAAATAAATATGTTTAGAAGAGGAAAACATCAATATTTTCCAAGGTTTATGGCAAAACAATTGAGTGATACATTTGTTATGATAGAAAACAATGAAAGATGAACAATGCAAGATGATAGAAAACAATGAAAGATAATATGTATTCATATATATTTATATATGATACAGAGAGAGGGAGAACATGTTGAATTTTATGTATGGATATCAGATACATAATTGAAATTTTTGAGTAAAAATTGGAATATAAGTGTATGAAAATCAGGAAGATTAGATTTAGAATGTAAATTTGAAGCATCATATAAATTACATGTTATAGCCTATGGTGAATACACATTTTGGGGAAAATAGGGCCTGTTAGTGAGGTCCCAATGAGTGCAACATATCATGATAACCATACATAGTTTTAATTAAACAAAAACTTAATGCACCTCTGAAGCTCAAAATCTTTAATAGCTCTTTATACTGCAGATATTCTAGTTTTCCAAAGTGATTCAATCTAAATGATAATATATGTGTATAAGCTTCTCAATGTAAAACTGGCGTTGTGTCAGAAGGTAGCATTAAATATGAATTTGAGTTGAACATAATGTATAGCAATGCGGATAGTACACAAATCACATCAGTGTCATAGAGTAAACTATCAAAAGGTCATTGGCTACTAAGGTTTTGTACCATAAGCAAAAATTCCTTGGCAGGTTTATAAATAAAATATTCTAAAATTGAGTTTTCAGGGACTGAGGAAGAAGCAAAACCAGCATTTACATAAGGGTGCTTAGCCATTCTTTGTTCATACTATATATCCAACTTGCTAGCAGGACGCTATTCCTTTAAGGTGAAAAATAACACTGGGGCCAGTTGTTTGCCTCCAAACTTGCCAGGGCAGACCACGAGTGGCTTTCTGCTGAAAATCGATTTCTGCTGAAGTTAACACCACTCTGTGAAAGGAAGAACTTGAGAAAAGTGAACAGTCATAGAATTACAAAAACTCCTCTTAGCAGAAAAACCTTAGATCATCAGATAGCAAAGACTGGCTAATGTGTAGCCTAATGTGGCGAGGGACTCAATAGACATTTTGATATTGCCATTTGGATCCTGGGAAAATGAAATTGTTTCAAGGAGTTGATAAGTTTGTTCAAGGGAAACAATGCTAACCTATGCTAAACAATGCTAAACAAAGAAATGGATAGTTCATCCATTTTGACTTAATTTTATAGGATACCTGTGTACTACTTAGAACAAGTAAAAAGTGTCACTTGAAAATTAAAATAGATTAATAGAGTTCTGGCTAAGATGGAGGCATAGGTAGAAACACTTTGCTTCCTCGCACAATGAAAAGGATGACAACCAATTTAAAAACAATAAACAACCAGACCTGCCAGAAAATCAAACTGCTTGGAACTCCCACAACAAAGTAGTTAAAGAAATATCCATCCAAATTGGTAGGAAGGGCAGAGACAGGCAGCCAGGTTGGCAGAGAGGACTGAAGGCAAGGTGATGGATCATGCAGGTGAGGCTGGGCCAGCTGATTGGGAAACTAAGGACTAAAAACCTCTAGCTGTGGAATCCTGTGGGGGTTGTGAAGGCAGAAGAAACTTTCAGTTTCACAGGAGAGTATGTTGGAAAATGGGCCTGGACCAGAGCAAGGGAGTGGCATTGTTTCCTCTTGGACTCCTCCCCCACAGACAGTGCAACAGTGCAGCAAAGAGGGTTGCCCTGCAGTCTCTGCCCATTACAACATAACAGGTGTGCTGAGACAAAGAAATATGGCCCAAACAAAAGAACAAATCAAAACTCCAGAAAAGGAGCTATGCAACAAGAAGATAGACTACCTATCTGAATCAGAGTTCAAAACACTGGTAATCAGGATGCTCACAGAAAGGATTGAGCTCAGTTGCAAAATGAAGGAAGAAATGAAGGCTTTGCAAAATAAAGGAAAATACACAGGGAATTATCAGTGAAGGGAAGGAAACTGGGACTGAAAACAACAGTTTGGAACAAAAGGAAGAAATCAACATCCAACTGGAACAGAATAAAGTAAAAAGAATGAAAAAAAATAGAGAGGCTTAGGAACCTCTGGGACCACTTTAAATATTCTAACATCTGAATGAATCATAGGGGTGCCAGAAGGGGAGCAGGAAGAATGAGAAAAACTTATTTAAAAACAATGAAGGAAAACTTCCCAATCTGGCCAAGGATGTAGACTTCCAGGAAATCCAGGAAGCCCAGAGAGTCCCAAAGAAATTGGACCCAAGGAGGAACACATCAAGGCACATCGTCATTAAGTTACTCAAGATTAAAGATAAGGCGATAATCTTAAAAGCAGCAAGAGGAAAGGAGTTACCTACAAAGGAGTACCAATGAGACTATCATCTGATTTCTTAAACGAAATCTTGTAGGCAAGAAGGGGCTGGAAAGAAGTCTTCCAAGTCATGAAAGGCAAAGACCTACATCCAAGATGACTCTATCCAGCAAAGCTATCATTTAGAATAGAAGGGCAAATAAAGTGCTTCCCAGATAATGTAAAATTAAAGGAGTTCATCATCACCAAGCCCTTATTAAGTGAAATGTTAAAGGGACTCATCTAAGAAATAGAAGATCAAAACCTATGAACAGTAAAATGACAGCAGACTCACAACTATCAACTGCACCTAAAAAAACAAAAACAAAACTAAGCAAACAACTAGAACAGGAACAGGATCACAGAAGCGGAGATCACATGGAGGGTTATCAGTGGTGATGGGAGAATGGGGAAGAAAAGGTACATGAAACAAGAAGCATAATTGGTAGGCATAAAATAGACAAGGGGAGGTTAAGAATAGTATAGGAAATAGAGAATCCAAAGAACTTACATGTGCAACCCATGGACATGAACTAAGGGTGGAGGGGAATGCTGGAGGGTGCAAGTCAGAGCAGGGACAAAGGGGTTAGAAAAATTGGGACAACTGTAATAGCATAATCAATAAAATATACATAAAAAAAGAAAATTGAAATGACAGTCAATCCACATCTAAAAGTAATGGCACAATATCAATGGGAGCATGTAGTACAATGGTTACGAGTAAAGGTCCTGGAGTCATTCAGATGAAATTTCATTTCCTAGTTTCTCAACTAAATCTCTGTGCATCCCCATGAAATTTCCTTCATTGCTCTAAACTTGTTTTTTTTTTTTTTCCAGTTGAATAGAGCCCGGCTTATAAAGATTTTATAAAGATTAAATAAAATAATGAAAAGCAATTTACACAATGCTTATTCAGATAATAGCACCTAAAAATATATATGTTCTAATCTCTGGGGCCTATGAATGTTACTTTACTTGGAAAAAATAATTTTACAAATGTGATTAAATCAATACTCTTGAAGTGGCAAAATTATTCTGGGCCATTTTCGTGGGCCCAATGTCATGACAAGGTACCGAGAAGAGGCATGCAGAAGGTCCGGGGCAGGTGAGAATGAGCCAGGGTGTTGTCAGAAGTAGGAGTACTGAAGACCACGAGCCAAACCAGAAAAGCCATTCAGGCAGTCAATGCCAGGGGCTCGAAAAGCAAGAATTCTCCCAAAGAATCTCCAAAAAGAACAGAGCTGTGCTGCCACAGTTTAAACTTCTGACATCAGGATTATAAGGTAATAAGTGTGTGTGGTCTTTAGCAACTAGGTTCGTGGTAATTTGATATTTTAGCAATAGGAAAATAATATATTAGTGCATAATAATTCCATAATAAATGTTAGCTGATAATATTGAAAAAATAGATATGGACAGTGTTACATAAGATGAGGAATGTGTTTTTTAGGGGAAGAAATAATTTTATTTTTAACTGTCTTTAGGTTATGAAATGAAACCTATACATTGTAAAATATTTGAAAATTATAAAACTATAAACAATGAAAATGAAATTCTCTTTTCTATTCAGGACCCACAACCTATCATTCCAGAAATAAATCTTTGTTAAGATAACCTTGTGTATCCTTTCCAAAATGTTTCCATATGACCATATTTAGAACCATTTTTTCCTGATTAATAGCTTTAGATTTTGTTATATAGATTCTTTTACCTACCTGTTTATTTTTGTCTATCACTGTTACTTATATTTTGAACTTCTGTTATTTGTTTACACATTTGGGATTTCTAAGGTTTCTTTTTTGATAGATTGAAACTATATCATTATAAAATTACTTTCATTTTATTTTATTTTTTAAAGATTTCATTTATTTATTTTTAGAGAGAGGGTAAGGGAGAAAGAAAGAGTGGGAGGGAAACATCAATAAGTGGTTGCCTCTGACACACCCACTACTGGGAACCTGGCCTGCAACCCACGCATATGCCCTGACTGGGAATTGAACCAGCGACCCTTTGGTTCACAAGTGGGCACTCAACTCACTGAGCTGCAACAGTCAGAGCTAAAATTACATTTAAAAAATCTTTATTAGTGCACTTTACACTTGAGTTAACCTTGCCTGAATTATTCAATCCACTGCAGCTTTGTACAGTTTGTGTGTATAAACTATCTTTATTCATCTTGTCACTTTTAGCTTTTTTATTCTTTTATATTTGGTGTGTATTCCTTGTAAAAAGGATATGATTAAAAAGTTTTACAAAAAGGTCATTTTGGCAATATTTGTCTTTTATTTGCACTACATAGTCTATTTACATTTAAAATTTGGCATTGTTTTATAATCAACTTATTATTTATTTTTGCGCTTTTTGGGTTGAGTAAATTTCATTATTCAATTTTATCTTGTCTATTATTGTTTTCACTCTGTCCTTCTCTGCTTTTACTGGCTTCTTCATGGATTACAATAGCATCCCCTTTTTATCACAGTGGTCAGTGCTGAAGACTATTTTAGGCATAATTTAAGGAACTTTGGTATATTTCCATTTTCCTTCTAGTTCTTTATACCAGTGTTAGCAGACAGCCTCTACTCCTCACACACTTCTCTCTCTTTCTGAGAATGTATTCTTTTATTCAATCAATTGCCTTTGGAAGAAATTCAAATTTTATTTTATTTTATTATTGTTTTTTGTATTCCCCCACTTGATCTTGGCTGCCACAATCATACAGACAGACAGCACAAGGACCCTTTTTTCTTGCATATGCACTGGAATTTTAGCAGCAGACAGTAACTGTCCTAGGTCTGTCAAATAGGTGCATTAAATTTTGATATTAAAAACACATAATTATTATATCCATCTCTTCATTTTTGGTGTAGAGTCTAACTTCCATCTGGTGGTGTTACCATTCAGCCTAACTACCCCGCTTCAACACTCCTACAGTGCATTACTGCTGGTGCTAGATTCTCTGAGCTTTGCTTATGAGAAAATACCTTTTGGCTGCTTTGTTTTGAATGATATTTAAATGACACATTTCTGGACTTGGAATTCCGTTTCAACAATTATTGTTCCTCATGTAGCTAGCATGTTATCCCCACCTTTCTGCTTTTAAAATAGTCTTTATATTTGGCTTTCAACAGCTTGACTATATTGTGTTTATGTGTGGCTTTTATTGACTTGCTTGGGGTTTACTCTGCTTCTTTAATTGACAGGTTGATATTTTTTTCAAAATTCCCAGCCACTCTTTATGTATTTGCCCCATATACTTTCTTTTCTCTCTGGGGTTTCAATGACACATATATTAGACTATGTGATATTGTCCCACAGATCCCCAAATTCCAAACACTTCATAATCATTGAAGTCTCATCATCTCTTCTTCTTCAGCATTGTGAAGCCACTATGCTTTACTTGAACTTCACCCCTCTGTCCTCTGTCAAAATCAGGAAAGTTCCTCCAGGCAGAAAGCCAATGAAATTTTGAGGTTCATCTCCTGTGTTTCTCACAGTCATGCGCTGTTTTCCAAATTTTGAACACTGTTGCTTCACCTGTTAGGCTGGTCTCACAGCTCTTGAAGGTGGGAGAACTGTGCAATAGCTTGTCTTTTATGCATAGAAGTAAAAATTGTAGATATGTTATACGTATGTGTATATATACAAGATATACAGACAATTCATATATATTTCCATATCCTTTTTAGAAATTGTTATTTCTTCTCTGAAATACTATATGAATTTGGCAGTTTTTAAAACACTGATTATATTTTTATAAAAAGAGAGAAAATAATAGCATAATTTAAAAAAAATCTTTCATATTGGAACAAGTTCAGTTTATTCTTAGTTGTTTTACTTTTTATCCATAATTATTAAATGTGAAATCAAAGAGTAATAAGAACTATTAGTGTTTTGCATGCTTTGTGTTAATCCTGATATATTGACCATTGGTAATGTACTGTTTGGTGGTTGTTTTTATGTTTTTGAAATTCTGAGTTACAAACACATTTGCTTTCAAGTGTCTGCCAAGAGTATAAATAGTTGAGCTTTAAAATGACAACTAACTACATCTCTATTTGTCTGAATAAATGCCGGTATATGATATGTTCATAACTGTTGCAACATTCCTTTTCTTTACCCTGACAGGTCTGTGGAGATACAGTATATCACTATACAGAATTCACAGCGTGTTCAACACTTTGTGCTAAGGCATCACTACCTCAGAATGTTTACAATTTGATCTCTGCACCTGTTGAATCTACTATGATCAGCATTTCATGTTGCATAAACTATATGGCTGAATTAAAGTTAAACGCAGAGTTTTCAAAATACTGAAATGGGCTCAAGCATAAATGTTTTTGTATCAACTAAGCAAAATGCAGTGACTAAAAGGTCAAAAAGATATTTAGGTGAACAAACCAAAATACAACAAATATACACACATATACATTATCCAGGTTTAGGAAACAAACTTATAATTAATTACATAATATATTATTTTAATAAAAATTCATATATAATCATATATATATTTATATATAATTTCCCTTTAAAAGTTTAAAAGTAACTAATGTAGTCCTTGCAAACCTTCTTTAAAGGCACTTCTTTAAGTAGTGGTGACCTCAAATATTTATAAGATCTAGCCCAGAATCTTCCTATTTATTAGAGTCTGAATTATAAACTAGTCTGAGAAGAACTGCCCATAATTATATCATAAAAGTCATATTTTCTAGGGTGAACTATTTTATAAATCCCTGTCATCTTTCAAACATCATCATTTAATTGAAATTGAAACTCCCTCATTATCAAACACTTTGCTTGATTAAAAATAAACACTAAAACAAGACACAAAACCATGAACAATAACCTATGCATGTACTAGGTATTTGTTTTGACATAAACAATAAAAATGTTCATGAGTTTGTTTCAGTTTATGGTTAAGGGTTTTTCTTCTGGCAATGGTCTGCTGATTAGAGTTCCATGAAATTGTTACCAACTAAAAACATCCACTGTGAATGTGTATACTATAACTTCCAGTTACTTTTAATTTGAGGTGGAAGAAAGATTTAATAAGAAAACACTGAGTGCACTTGCCTTCTAAACATTCATTATTTAAAAAAAAAAAAGCATTCATTATTCTTCATTCATTTTCACATAATGTAGTGGTAATGATTGTAGCAACTAAGTTTTAAGATTTTCTTAATATTAGTCCAAAATTGGGTTAAAAACCCCATAAACCTATTTTATATTTTCTTAGTCTATCTGTACTTATGAGATTATGATATTATCAAAACAAGAAATCTTGAGAAGATGAAGGGACTATCAAAGGACTTATGTTCATAACTCATAGACACAGACGACAGTCTGGTGACAGCCAGTGGGAAGAGGGGGTGGGGGATAGATGGAGGTGTGCAAAGGCGGGGAATGGGGACATCCGTAGTAGTGTCAACAATAAAAAAAGAAATATAGCTTTCTACCTTTATACTGTAAGAATATCATATCCATGTAAAACATAAAGCCAATTTTTCTAAAAAAATAAATAAATTTGTGATCACACTCACTTGAGTGTGGGTAGGCACAGAAAACAAATGAAGAGAGCAGAAATGTTCATTACACTGGATATGAGCCACCTGGCCAGGAGCTTCCAGTGTCCCATCTCACTTAGAACTACATTCGCTATAAGAATGAAGGCTGATTGGTTAAGTTGGAGAGTCATTTGTACGGAGGCATGTTACTATAGATTCTACGATACATATTCATTGTCAGTGTTCTTGTTAATAGGAAACTTTTTAATGTCAGGGATCTTGACTGTTTTGTTCACCACTGTATCTCCAGTGTGTAGCAGGGTGCACTGTAACTAGGAAAAAAATCAACATATATTTAAAGAAGAATAGCCATGATCAAGCCATGTATAAAACGCATACATGTGCAGATTGCTTAGAAAATTACTCAGCATCACAGGTAATCAAATAAAAATTTTAAGAACTAAACAACAATCAAATAGACAATATTTAGAAAGCAATAATAATTGTGGAAAAACAATGGAATAAGCACACTTGTGCACTGTTGGAAGAAGTGTAAATTGATACATTCATTCAGAAGGATACAATTTTATATTATGAATTCAAAAACTTTGAAAACACTATGTATGTATCAAGATATTTTTCAGCTATATACTTGTCCGTAAAAAACTGTAAATTACCTAAATTAATAGTAGATTGATGATGTAAATAATGTGATATCTATGTTATAGAATATTATGCAAACATTTAAATCATATTCATATTATATTTAATAATGTGGAATGACAATGGAAATACAGAACTTTATATTTAGAAAATCACATTTATTTATATAAATTTATTTATAAAAATAAATACACACACACACAGAAGAAACAACAGATTATCTATTTGGAGGTGACATAGTCTGGAGATTTTTGTTTCCTTTTTTCTTTGAATCCTCATTTCTTCTGCATAATGAGCACATGATTAACAAATAAAGATAAAAATTACCCTAGAAGCCTTTTAATTTTACTTTATTTTATCATTGTTTTAGTACAGTTGTCCCCATTTTCCCCCCATTGCTCTTCCTTGCCTTACCCACACCCCCTCTCCCACATTCAGCCCTATTCTCATTGTCCTTGTCCATGGCTCCTTTATACACTTTCCATGACTAGACCCTTCCCCTACTTTTCACATTATCCCTTTCCCTCCTCCCTTCTGGTCACTGTCATTCTGTTCCTTGTTTCCATGCATCTGGTTCTGTTTTGCTTGTTTATTGGTTTTGTTCATTAGGTTCCACTTGTAAGTGAGATCATATGGTATTTGCCTGGTTTATTTCACTTAGCATAATGCTCTCCAGTTCCATCCATGCTGTTGTGAAGGGTAGGAGTTCTTTCTTTCTGTCTACTGCATGGTATTCCATTGTGTAAATGTACCACAGTTTTTTGATCCACTCATTTACTGATGGGCACTTAGGCTGTTTCCAGCACTTGGGTATTGTAAATGACACTGCTATAAATATTGGGGTGCATAGGTTGTTTTAAATTCATGTTTCAGGATTCAAGGTTATAATCCCAGTAGTGGAATTGCCGGGTCAAAAGGCATTTCCATTTTTAGTTTCTTGAAGAAATCCACACTGTTTTCCACAGTGGCTACACCAGTCTGCATTCCCACCAACAGTGCACTAGGGTTCCCTTTCTCCACATTCTGACCAGCACTTGTTTGTGGATTTGTTAATGATGACTATTCTGACCAGTGTGAGGTGATATCTCATTGTGATATTAATTTGCATTTCTCTGACAGCTAGTGATGCTGAACATCATTTCATATGTCTATAAGTCTTCTATATGTTCTGTTTGGAGGAATATGTGTTCAGGTCTTTTGTCCCTTTTTTAATTGGGCTGTCTTTCTTCCTGGAGTGGAGTTGTGTGAGTTCTTTATATTTTTTGGAGATCAAACTCCTGTTCAGTGTATCACTGGCAAATATGTTTTCCCATATGGTTGGTTCTCTTTTCATTATGCTGCTGTTTCCTTTAGCCACACAGCGGCTTTTTATTTTGATGTAGTCCCAGTTGTTTATCCTTTCCTTTATATCCCTTACCCTGGGAGATACATCATAGAAAATATTGCTCTGTGGGATATATAAATTTTACTGCCTATATTTTCCTCAGGACATTTATGGTGTCACAACTTATATTTAATTATGTTCTCCATCTTGAGTTTATTTTGATATATGGTGTAAGATGGTGGTCTAGTTTCTTTTTTTTTTTGTACATACTTATCCAGCTCTTCCAACACCATTTATTGAAGTGGCTATTGTTGATCCATTTTATGCTTTTACCCCCTTTGTCGAATACTAATTAAACATAGGGACATGGGCTTATTTCTGATCTCTCCATTCTGTTCCATTGATCTATGTGTCTGTTCTTAGGCCAGTACCAGGCTGTTTTGGTTACAGTGGCCTTGTAATGCAGTTTGGTATTAAGTATTGTGATCCCTCCTACTTTGCTCTTCTTTCTCAAAATTGCAACAGCTATTTAGGGTTGTTTATGGTTCTATATAATTTTTGAAGTGTTTGTTCTATGTCTGTGAAATATGTCATTGGTACTTTAATCGGTATTGCATTGACTCTATAAATTGTTTTGGGTAGTATGGACATTTGATTATGTTAATTCTTCTGACCCATGAATACAGTATATGTTTCCATTTGTTTGTGTCTTCCTTGATTTCTTTCTTCAGTGTTGTGTAGTTTTCTGAATACAGGTATTTTACCTCCTTGGTTAGGTTTATTCCTAGGTATTTTATTTTTCTTTTTGCTATATCAAGTGGGATTTTTTTCTTGATTCCTGCTTCTGCTGTTTCATTGTTGGTATACAAAATACCTTTGATTTCTGAATATTAACTTTGAATCTCATCATTTTGTCAAATTCACTTATTAGATTGAGCAGTTTTTTTGTGGAATCTATAGGATTTTCTATGTACACTATCATGTTATCTGCAAACAATGACAGTTTTAGTTTTTCCTTTTAAATTTGGATGCCTTTTATTTCTTTTTCTTGCCTGATTGCTGTGGCTAGCACTTCCAATACTCTGTTGAATAGAAATGATGAAAGAGGACACCCTTGTCTTGTTGCTGATATTGTGAGGACAGCTTTTACTATTGCCCATTGAGTGTAATGTAGGTCTCTTATAGATGGTCTATTATTTTGAAGTATGCCCCTCCCACTTTGTTGAGGGATTTTATCATAAATGGGTGCTGTGCTGTATAAAATGTTTTTTTTCAGCATCTATTGATATGACCACATGATTTTTGTTTTTAATTCTGTTTATGTGGTGTATTACATGGATTAATTTGTGAATATTTTAGCATCTGTGCATCCCTGGGATGAATCCCATATAATCATATATGATCTTTTTTAATGTAACCCTGGATGTTGTTTGCCAATATTTTGTTGAGGATTTTAGCATTTATGTTCATTAGTGATGTTGGCCTATAGTTTTCTTTCTTTGCTGTTTCTTTGCCTGGTTTGGTTATTAGGATAATATGTCTTCATAAAAAGTTTGGTAATCCCCCCTTCTTGGATTTTTTGAAATAGTTTGAGAAGGATTGGAGATAGCTCTTCACAAAATGTTTGGTGAAATTCTCCTGTGAAGCTCTCCAGCCGGAGCTTTTGTGTGCTGAGAGTTGTTTGATTACTGCTTCAATTTCACTAGCTGTTATTGGTCTATGCAGGCTTTCTGCTTCTTTTTTTATTTGGTTTTAGAAGATTATGTTTTTAAAAATATGACTATTTCAACCAGGTTGTCAAAATTCATGGCATGTAGTTGTTTGTAGTAATTTCTTACTACTTGTTATATTTCTGTGCTATTAGTTATAATTTCTCCTTTTTTGTTTCTTAATGTATTTATTTGGGTCCTCTCTCTTTATTCTTAATGAGCCTGGTTAAAGGCTTGCTGATTTGTTTATTTTTTCAAAAAATCAGCTCTTGGATTTTCAATCCTTTGAATTGTTCTTTTAGTCTCTATTTCATTTAATTCTGCTCTGAGCTTGATTATTTCCTTCCTTCTATTCACTCTGGGCTTTGTTTGTTGCTGTTCCTCTAGTTCTTGTAGACACAGAGTTGGGTTGTTTCTTTGAAATTTTTCTTTTTTTTAGGTAGGCCTGTATCACTATGAACTTCCCTCTCAGGACTCTCTTTGCTGTTTTCCATAGATTTGGGGTTGTTATGTATTCATTTTCATTTGTTTCTGGGAACTTTTTGATTTCTTCTTTGATCTCATTATTTAATAGCATGTAATTCAGTCTCCATGAATTTGAGTGTGTTTGAGTTTTTTCCTTGAGTTTGGTTTCTAGCTTCAAGCCATTGTGATCTAAGAAGATGCTTGATAAGATTTCAATTTTCTTGAATTTGTTGAGGCTATTTTTGTGTCCTACTACATGGTCTATCTTTGAAAATATTCCATGTGAGTTTGAAAAGAATGTATATTTTACTTCTTTAGGGTGAAGGGTTCTGTATACATCAGTTAAATCTATTTAATCCAGTGTGTTGTTGAATATCACAATATCCTTGTTGATTCTTTGTTTGGAAGATCTACCTATTGTTGACAGTGGGGTGTTAAAATCCCCTACTATGAGTGTGTTGCTGTTGATACTTGAAATTTTCCAAGATTTTCCTGAAATATTTGGGTGTTCCCAGGTTGGGTGCATATATGATTACAATGGTTATATCTTCTCAATGGATTGTTCCCTTAAGTATTATTAAGTTTCCTTCTTTGTCTCTTTTTATAAATGTTCTTTTGAAATCTACTGTGTCTGATATTAATATTCCTACACTAGCTTTTTTTCCCTGTCCATTTGCTTGGAATATTTTTCCATCCCCTTCACTTTCAGTCTATAGATCTTTTGGCCTGAGGTGAGTCTCTTGTAGACAGCATATATGTGGGCCATGTTTTCTTATCTATTCAGCTACCCTATGTCTTTTGATTGGATCATTTAATAAATTTAAATTTAAGGTTATTATTGATAAATACTTATTCATTGCCACTTTTTCCCTCTGTACCTATGATCCTCTCTGTCTATCTGTTTCTTTATCTTCTTACAGCACTCCCTTTAGCATATGCTGGTTTGGTGGAGATGTATACTTTTAGCTTTTTTTTTTTTTTGGTCTGAGAAACTCCTTATTTCACCTTCCATTTTAAATGACAGCCTTTATAGGTAGAGTAGTGGTTGCAGGCCTTTGCTTTTCATTACTTGGAACATTTCTTGCCATTCCCTTTTGCTCTGTAGTGTTTCTGTTGAGAAGTCAGCTTCTAGCCTTATCAGGGCTGTCTTGTATGTTGCTTCCTGTTTCTCCCTTGCTGTCTTTAAGATTCTCTCTTTGTCTTTAAAACTTGGTATTTTAATTATGTGTCTTGAAGTAGGCATCCTTGGGGTTCATCTTGATTGGGACCCTCCGTTAGTCCCAAACTTCCATGGCTTTACTCCTCTTCAGGTTAGGGAAGTTTTCTGTTATTATTTTTTCAAACTGGTTTTCAATTCCTTGCTCCTGTTATTCTTCTCTTGCTGGTATCCCTATTATATGGATATTATTATGTTTCATGTTGTTCTGCACTTCCCTTAAACCTTCTTTGTTCCTTTTGATTATGTTTTTGTTTTGTTGCTCTGTTTGAGAATATTTGTCTTTTTCTACCTTGTCCTCCACCTTGATGATTCGATCCTCTGCTTCATCTAGCCTGCTTTTAATTCTTTCTACTGTGTTCTTCATTTCAGATATTGTATTTTTCATTTGCTCCTGGCTCTTATTGATTGTGTCTATGTCATTATTTGTTCTAGTGTAGTTCACAGTAAGTTTCTTACAGCTTCCCTGGAGTTCTTTTTAGTTCTCACTGAGCTTCTTGGGAATCCTTACAACCATTATTTTGAACTTGATGTCTAAGAGTTTGCTTGCCTCATTTCATTTAACAGTCTTTCTGGGTATTCCTCCTTTCCTTTCAATTGGGGGTTGTTTGTCTCCCCATTTTAGGTGACTTTTCTTCTATGTTTCTGCATATTAGATTTATCTGTTTTGATTCCCTCTCTTTGTTGTGTGACCTTCTGTGGTAAGAGGCCTGTGAGACTCAGTGATTCAGTCTCTTTGATCTCCTGAGCTTGATGGTTCTGGTATGCCTTTTATGGCATTTATGTGGGCACTCTGGTTGTAATTGTGTTTTGATTATTGTTGGGTCATTTTTTGGTGGGTCCTTCCCTCCACCTGGCTAAGAGTCACTCTGCCCACCATGTCTGCTTACTATTGTACAGGTGCTGCCAGAACAAAACCAAACAGCCCATTAAACACACCTACACCTACACAGATATCTCCCCAAAACGACGAAACTATCAATAGCAAATAAGCCAACATTAATAAAAGTGTAAGGAGACTGAGTCTTAGAAGAAAGGCAAAACAAATATGAGATGACTATTTGAAGGAAAATGATTTTGAAATATGTATATGTAAATTTGTATACAAATTTATTTATATAGTGAGAGAGAAAACAACAAATTATATATATTACACACACACACACACACACACACACACACACACACACACACATATATATGGAATCTTGAAGGAATCTTCAAGATTATTATAGGTGGGTTGGATAAAAAGGAAAAAATGAAGAAAGAAAAGCTTAAGAGATGTTTAGAGGAAACAGAAGTGCTTTTGAGAAGATAGAGGGAGAAAAAATACTAAGAGTAAGGAATGAAAACCATGCTAAGGCAGGGGAAAATTAACATCTAAAATGAAATAAAGAAAGGTCAACAAGACAGCAAAATGGAGTAGGAGAGGGGAATAGTAAAATTTGAGATTTGAAATATAAGAATAGTGACTATCAAAAATAAAATTGAAGAAATACAACCACAACCTACTTGCAAAGACTGATAAAGGTGTAGAAAGAACAAGGGTATTTAAGAATGGGAAAAAGAATGGGAAATGACTAATGACAAGCAAAAGTGGTTCTGAGAGGCTGGAGGGGGAAAATATTAAGAGTGTGGAACATAAACAAGTTGTAGCAAGAGAGAAAAATGGAATTAAAAACAAAAATAAGAAGAGAAAGGAAGGATAAAATGGAGTAAGAGAAGGGGAGAGAAAAATAAGAGATTTAAAATAAACTATAATATAAAACATGGTGACATATTAGGACCAAACATGAATGACAAGAAATGAATGTTAAAAGCTATGCAGGAGAGAAACTAGTACCAATCATAAAGACTGAGGGGACTAAGGGCCTAAGGAACTATGTAACCCATAGTGTCTGGTGAAGGGCACTTTCAGAGCTCTTTCTTCTTTCTCCTGAAGAAAGGTACCTAGCAGGAGACTCCTGAGCCTGGCCTCACTGATCTGCAGAGCCTATAATACCTCAGGCTGGGGTTGGGTTTGCTTGTCCGTGAGGGGAGATGGCTGGCTGTAGCAAATTTACATCGTTCAGTTCCTGCCTTCCATGCCCAAGCCTGACACTCTCTCTCAGGAGGTTTAGCCCAAATTCTCTACTCGGTATAGCTCCCTGCTTGCAAGCCATGCTGGGTCAGGTCCTATAGTTCCTTCAGTGGACTTTATCCCACTGAGTTTTTGGTTAGCAGAACTGCTGCACCCTTGCACACATGTGTGCAAGCCCATGTCCCTGCCAAGTCTTGGGTTTCACCTCAGCTCCTCTTTTGAAAGAGTTTCTGTGTGGCCCCCATCCTGCAGCCGTGGTCCCTGAGGGACCTGTTCTTTATGCACTTCTCTTCCCTAAAAATCACAGAATCTCTTCTGTTCAGGGATAGCCACAGCCTTTCAGAGCCTCTGATAGTTTTAGATAAAACGTCTCTCTGGATTTTTCCCAGAAGGCGTTGGGAAGAGCCCCACAGCTATACTATAACACATGGTAGTGGTAGAGTGCTGACCCTGCTACCTCCAAAGATCTTCAGCCTCATACGGGCCTGCTCCTACCACACTATTTCTGGAGTCTGCTCCTCCCAGGTCATCTCCATCTGGCCCATAACTCATGGCTCTTGGGCTGATCCACAGTCACCCACAGCTCTGTGCAGCCAGAAGTGCTGGGCTGAGCAGCTGTGGCAGCTCTGCTTGGAAGCCTGGGCTGTCACCTCCCAGGTGCCTTACAGGTGGGCAGGTTCTTGCTCACTGCCACTCATTCCCTGCTCTCTCATTCATATGCATACTTACTCAAAGACACTCTCACTCAATCTCCACTGGACTCTCCAGGCGACTGCTCTGTGTTTTGACTGCAAGACTGGCCTGGCTCTGAGAGCAAGTGAGTAAAGCCTAGTATGACTTTTGCTTAAATTTGAGTGTGCCACATTTGATAAAATGCTAGAAGTAGAAAGAACACTATAGATGCCCTAATTAAATCTCCATCTTTAGCAATATGAGGCCATGCAAATTTCCCACATTAAGCTTACATGAAAATGTGTTTCAAAATGGGAACATTCTTGTACTTATTTGGAAAATAAAAACTGGAATGTATAAAATAATACAACTAATGAGCCAATATTCCTTATTCTAAAAAGCACTCACACTTTAAAATATGACAGTAAACTGAATACTTATTAGGCATGAACACTACAAATTGACTATTCATGATAATTCGACAATAGTTTCCAACTGGAAAGTGAATTTTTTCAAAGGAAGTTAAAGTATAGGAAAATAAAATAAAATAAATAACATTTCCATGGTATTATTAAAATGTTATTTTGCATCATTATGTTTTTCATTGGAGGTATTTACTGTTAAGACATTTATTTCTTCAGTTAATAGCTAATCTATTTTTCATAGCCTCCTTTACACTTATGTTGAGAACATATTGCTGGAAAGTGAAATATAGGAATTCATTCATTCTTTTCTCTATAAAAAGGGTTATTATAGATCACACTTAAAAATGATAAGCTTATGAGATGTAAGGATGCTGAAACAATAAATTGTTTTAGTTTACGTTTTCTGTATAAGAAAACAACAGGAAAGCTTTATAATTAAGAACATTTATTCTGGACTTTGAATGAGTGAGAACAGCACAAAGGTTTTGAGATTATTTATTGCAGCATCTAGCATTAATTACACTGATTAGTACAAAGACCAGTACCTTAAAGTGAGATGCTGACATAAGAAAAATTACAATATGTGATAACATCTTAGTAGTGTGGCAGTGGTTGGTAAGAATACAGATAAAGAAGGTGGGCCAGTTGGTTGATGCAATGAAAAGACATAAAACCTGTCACCTGTGGTAGCTTCAAAGGCAGTCCAGAGCTAAGTGAGTTTGTAGTTCTAGGGATGTCTGGAGAAAAGATAATTAGTAGTAGTATTTTTATTAATGGTTTTAGCAAAATATTTCAAGAAAGAGATAAGCTTAGAAAATAATTTCCAGGCTTAAAGTAGAATTGAAAAGGAATAGAGAAGTTCAAAAAAACAAGAGATGACTTTGAGGAGGACCAAGTGAAATTTCTCAGCTGCACGGAGTGACTCAGATTTGTGCCAAAGATCAAATGAAGAGCATAACTCTGCCAACTCAAGCTTGACAACTTCAAGATTATCTGACCTTCAGTTGAGATAGAGAAAGGCTTGACAGCAAGTAGCAAATGTGTCTAAATGAAACACATCTGAGAACAAAGTCTGGTTGTTTTAACTACTTGTACCTGGAACCAAGAGGAAACAAATAGTTTCAAAATAATTACACAGACAAAGAGCCACAAGTCCATTAAAAAGTCTTTGACCCTGGAGTCTTTAAAACAGCTCTTGGATAACCAGAAGTCCATGAGCATGAAATGGGTTTTGTAAGTTGGACAGCCAAAAAAGTCATTTATCAATACTCACTTCAGATGTGGTCATGCAGGATAAGAAGGAACTGCCTCTACTGCATTTGGTTTTCTTAACAAATAAGTTTTTCCCAAGGAAAATAATCAAGCCTAATTGAGGATCTTTCTTTTGTCTCCAGGATGTGGGACTTTATGATATCCGCATAACTGTATTCCATAAATGTCATATTCTATATATGCCAGAACTTCTGTATGCCTCCTATTATCCCATTTTCAAGCAAGACTTGCTGTTGAGATTATTTTGTCTTTCTTAGTATGTGTATATGGAGGATCAGGGGTCTGAAAACATAATTTTACTTTTCAGATTTTAGAATAATGGATATGTTTCTATACCAGGACTTGATGAGCACAACTGTCATTATCCAAAGACCCGAGAACATCAACCTGATGCTGTGACTGGATGGGATTTTAGGTTGCACATTTGGAGAAGTTGAGAAGATGGGAGGTGGTATAAAAGGAGTAGAATGGGAGACTGTAAAAACAATACCACTATATATATATATATAGTGGTGTATATATATATATATATATATATATATATATATATATACACACACACACACATACATACATATATATATATATATATATATATATATATATATATATATATATATAATCTCAAACCATTTCTGCTTCCTCCTGGATGCATAACGAAACTGACATAATTAGTCTCCATTTAAATTAGTTTTTTAAAAAATGTGACTAATTTTTGCCTATAAAATCTCCTGCCTGATCCTTGAAGTTATGTATTTCTTTAAAAGGAAGATGGAAGCCTTAGAGGTTGGTAGGAGTCTGGTAATTGCTTGGAGGCAAACCACTCAGAAAGGGATGAGGAACCACAAAACTTTAATCAAGACTTCTGGGGTTCTGTTGTTTTGCTGCTGCAGCAATTAGCATTAACCAAAGCTAGATAAATGCTTTTTTGGAAGAAAACCATCTTATAACCAAAGATTAATGTATTATTTTTAAAGAAAAATACATAGTATATTTTAGATATACATATATAGATACATTTTAAGTGTGTAAATATAACTATTATTTTAACTATTATTACGGAGAGGTGGAAGCTTGATAATTTTATTTGTGCTAAAACAATAACATTCACCATTTTTCAAAGTCTAGTATTTAAAAGGAAAGGAAACAATTACTAATACTTTTTCAGCAATAAAATCAGGTGTGCTATTTTATTTGGCAAACACTGATTTTCACTAGGGAGGACTTTTCCCACAATTCATGGAACACAAAATAATATGGATTTTGGAGACGTGGTTATAGGTGACTGTCTAAAAATGATTATTAACTTCTGAAGAAGCTGTCATGGGTACATGCGATGTCTTTAAATTAATAACATTTCACATTTCCCAGACTGTTTTCCACAAGGACTGTTGTTCCGTTCTATTTGCCTTAATTGGGAGAGTTGATGACAGAGCTTGGAGTGCCACTTTAATCATGTAGGAACCGCGTTCCTGACACAAGAACACAAAATAGCTGTGATGAGTTAGCTGTTATTTGTGGGGAGACAGAAAGCTAAGAAAGTAACTGCTTGTTATTTTAATTTGAGGCTTCAAAACTTCTAGATCACAAATAATGGTTTACTAATGCTTTTAAAGAGTTTGGGTTAATTTCTAAACAATTAATGAAAGCTAGGAGATGGATAATTTAACCTGAAGGAAAACATGAGAAAATCAGTTGGGTAGTTTACAGTTTAGAGATACACACAAGTAATTCAAAGTGAAGAGTGTGTGTGAAAATGTTCTAAGCCTTAGTACAATACTTAACAAACAAGATTTTTATGACTGAAAATTGTCTTAGTTATAGATGTGATTACTTCCATTTTCATGAATTTGAATGGGTTGTTTGTTTAGTGTATGTGTTCGTGTTTGTGTGTATGCATGAGGAGAGTTAGATGTCAAAAAGAAAATTGATAAATATTATAATATAATATTTAATGTTTATTTATTATGCGATATGGGCTGGTAATTCCAAAGAAAATCATTATGCCTTTCACCTTCATCACCATTATTTGGTATGTTCTCTTTCATGTTTTCTTAAATAGGAAAAAAATTATTTTAATTATAGAAATTATAGGAACTTAAGGATTTCACTTCCTTGATAATCAAATGATATTTATCAGCCCATTGAGAAATTCAGAATTATAGATTCTGTGGTAGCATTTTCTATTCCTTTATTTGTTTGGTTTAAATTAAGAAATACAGTCTAACTCCTAATGCACATTTTTAACCACTGGGTCACTTTTGTGTATGATATATTTGCATTCAGTATATGAAAGCAATCCACACCTCCAATACTGTCTCACTTTTCTTCTTTAATTTTTCTGCTCTGATCCCTGGTAACGACATTGCCCATCATGTAGTGCTAACACCACCATGGTGCACAGAGACCATGACAAACCCTCCAGGACCAAGAAGTATGCTTGGCATGTGTCACTTCAGAGTTTAAAAAAATATATATATTATGCAACCAAACTGTCTGAGATTTTTCTAGGAGTTCTTGTACTTAGCTAACTATTAGCTAGCCCAATTATTACAGGAGTTATTTTCCTTGGGCTTCCTGTCCCTCCCCCATCTGTCATATCTCTAATTCAAATGTCCCTTAGCTTTGTTTGTAGTCTCCTATCTTTTTTCTGTATCACACAGAAAAATATGTTATTCACAACTCATCAAAGATACTTCTTCTTAAATCCTTTTTATCACTTTCTTATTCTAGAACTTTGCTGCCAAATGTGTTCTCTTCCCGTCTAGCACTTGCCTCTTCAACTTAAATCATTCTCCTTGCCTGCAAAGACATAAATGGCTTGACTATTCAGAAAAAAAGAGAAAAAAGCAGCAAAAAGTACTTAATTTTATCCTATACACTTCCTCCCAGGTAATCTGTTTTTCTTCTCTGGGCTATGCTGCAAAACATTTACAATGACTAATTTGCAACCATGGTCACCCTATGAATTCTACCCTTTTCTTAACTATATAAACTTCTATAAACTGACTTCTGAACCAATCACTCAAATGAAAATGCCCTCTCAGTTTCCGGTGATTTCCTAACAATAAAACTTCATAGTAATTTTTTAAAAATTTATTTGAGGTGATATTGGTTAATAAAATTACACTGGTTTCAAGTCTACAAATCTATAACATGTCATCTGTATATTCTATTGTATGCTCACCACCCTAAGTCACCATTTATCCCTCCTATACATTCTTCTACTTTTTCCTACCCTTCGTTTCCTCTGGTAATCACATAATGTTGTAGGTGTCAATGAGTCTTGTTTTATTTCTTTGCTTAATCCCTTCACCTTTTTCTCCCAGCAACCCACTCCCCTCTGACAGCTGTCAGTCTATTCTCTGTATCTCTTAGTCTCTTTCTATTTGTTAATTTATTTTGCTCATTAGCTTCCACACAGAAGTGAAATTATATGGTACTTTTCTTTCTCTGACTGGCCTGTTTCACTTAGTATAATACTCTATAGGTCCATCCACGCTGTCACAAAAGGTAAGATTTCCTTCTTTTTTATGATTGAATATTATTCCATTGTGTAAATGTACCACAGCTTTTCAATCCACTCTTCTACTGATTGACACTTAAACTGCTTCCAAATCTTAGCTTTTAAAAATAAGGCTACAGTGAACATAGGGGGGCATATACTATTTTGAATTAGTAGTTTGGGATTCTTTGGATATATCCCCAGAAGTGGAATCACTGGGTCATAAAACAGTTCCATTTTTATTTTTTTGAGGTAACTCCACCCTGCCTTCCACAGTGGCTGCACCAACCCGCATTCCCGCCAACCCAACAGTGCATTAAAGTTTCCTTTTCCCCACACCCTCTTCAGCACTCGCTGTTTGTTGACTTATTGCTGGTAGCCACTCTGACAGGTGTTAGAATATTTCATCACGATTTTGGTTTGCATTTCTCTGAAGATTAGTAACATTGACCATCATTTCATGTCTATTGTCCATCTTTATGTCCTCTTTTGTTTCTGTATTCTCATTTTTAAGGCTTCCTACTGTATTTGCTGTTTCCTTAATTTTCACTTACTTATTGAAATCCATTCCATTCTGTGGGAAAATAATAAATAAATAATTAAGATCCTATGAAAATTAAACTCACTGGGTGATTTGATCATAAATTCCAAACTCGGCAACTCATGGTGGTAGTAATGTTCCAGGTATGTAATTTCTTTACTAAAGGTTCATCTTTGCTTTAAGCAAGGCTTGTCTGTAGTTTCTGTGCATCTTGGTTAATACACCTTTGAAATATCTCCTGTCAGACTCCTTTCTTGCCTTCTCCCACTTTCATGTAATCTTTACATTTTGTCCTTAATTTCCGATACATAAAGAATCTGCATTTATTTCAGTTTGTTGAGATCTTGCTTCCAATTGTATCCTCTGTTCAGCTTAAATAAATTTTTATAAAAATTATCTATAGATTTGGACGTTCTTCTTTAAATCTTCACCCAAAGACATGCTTCTTCATTTTAGAGTAAGAGAGAGGGAGGGAGGGAGAGAAAGATGGATGTGAGAAACATCAATCGGTTCCTCATTTACACGCCAGACCAAGAATCGAACCCATAAATAGGTATGTGTCCTGACTGGGGACCAAACCTGCAAATTTTTGGTGTACAGGACAACATTCCAACCATCTGGTCACTCCTGGCCAAGGCCAGGTTTGTATATTCTTACACTGACAGTTCTATACTTGTACCCAGTCGTGATTCAGTACCATTTCCCCCAGGTCCTCCTAGGCTTGTCTCTTCCATTTTACTCTAATCTCAAAAACATTGTTTTGGGCTTTGGCTATTATGCTTGTCATTTTATACTCTTGTTCTCAAGATTTCATGGACTAATTTGGTTTCATTTACCTACACTCCAAAACATATATCATCATTCCTGTTCTGTCATCAAAACTTCAGACATGATCCCAGTTTCTAATTGAACTGTCCTTTCCACAGATGACATATTTCTAAAGCATAGCTATAACTTTTCCATCACATCTATTTACACCATCATGTTAATCATTCACCACATCACTAGGAGAATGATCCTTTCAAAGCACAGTTTAATTCTATAATAATCTTGCTTAAAATCCCTTAACTACTTGCTATGAATGCTTTTATCCTGCTTATCTTTCTATTCTTTGATTTCAAAGATCTAGGCATTTAAGTTTCTCTGAAACATATTAAAGCTTTCTGGAAAATAAATAATTTATTAAAATAATATATAATAAATTTTACTACTTTACATGAATATCTTGTTTTTATCTTAGTATTCTTTAAAACTAAATGCCTAAAATGATAAAATTATTTTGTAACTTTTACTTTGCACCACTTTATCAAAGTAACAGCCAGGAACTAAAATATTTACGTGTGAAGGAGCCAGATGAAGACAAAATAAAATTGTAGATTTTCATTTCCTCTGGAAAAGAAAACATTTCGCAAGTAAAGTAAGGTAAATCCATAGTAAAAGACTTGACAGAAAATATAACCCCAATGAAATGAATAGGAAATCTATCCACAGGAGACTGAGTTGTACTGAATTTTCACCAGCAACAAGGTGACCTGGGCTTTCAAGTATTTCACAAAAGCTCTGAGTTATCAATATGCAAGGATGGTGACATTAGCTTGTGAATACTTAACAAGTGTGATAATTATGTCCTGGAGAGTTATCCTTTTAAAAAAGAAGCAGAGGTGTACAAAAAAAAATGATATAAGTGATAGCAAATAGACACATACATGCATACGTACATAAATACAACTAATAGAGGAGAATGTAGGGCAGTATATTCAAGGTCATGTTTTGGAGAAAAGCTTTTAAAAACCCAGAAGATTAAAAAGCAAATAAGAAAAAAAGCTGAGTTTAACTGTATCAAAACAACTTCTACTCAACAAAGGACAAAACTATATAAGAACACATTTGCAACACAAAACTGGCAACAACTTAATATTTAGAATATTAAACTATCTCAAATAATGGAGCAGAAAAGGAGAACTAATAAAAATTGGCAAAGGCTATAAAATGAAATTCACAGAAAACATAGAAGGCAAACTCACTGGTAATTAGAAAAAATTCAAATATTGTAAGAATGTGAAAAAGTGAGAAGTCTCATGCATTCCAGTAAGTGTGTAGCTTGGTAAGATTTGGTTTCAAAATGCCAGCTTACTTTCAGTAAGAGACACATCACACAAGTGGAAGTCCAAATGATTGGTAATAATAAAATATTCCATAAAGAATGAAAATTTAATGGAAAAGGTTATTTTCATGTATTAAGTCATATACTATTATAAAATAGAGTAATATTCAATATTTGCAAGTGTTCGACAAATGAAAACTTGTGTATAACATTAGAAATAATGTAAATTTTCTAGAGCCTTTCTGAAAATCAATTTGACTTGTGCATCAGGAACTTTAAAACATTTATAGGTGTGATGGTTAATTTGATGTGTCAGTTTCACTGGCCAAGGGATCATCTAGATTAAACACTGTTATTGGGGGGAGTGTGAATGTGTTTCCAGATAAGATGAGCTGTCAGCTGATGATTCTGTAGAGTAGATGGCTCATCCAAGCAAAGGTGAGCCCCGTCCATCCCTTTGATGGCCTGAATAGAACAAAAGGATGAAAAAGAAGGAATCTGCCCCTTGTTCTCCTGCCTCGTGATTAAACGCGGACATCTCACCTAATTTCTCCAGTCCTAGGAATAAGAGTGACACCATTTCACTGGTTCCCCTGCTTCTCAGGCCTTTCCATTCATAGTGAACTATGCCACTGCTTTCCTGGGTCTCCAGCTTACAGATGGCAGATCATGTGACTTCTCAGCCATTGTCATTGCATAAGCCAATTTCTCATAATCAACCCCTCTATATATACTTATATATAATATATATTTTTTCTGGTTTTCCAGAGAAACAGAATCAGTAGGATATATATACACTCACATTACATCCTATGGTACAATAACCTGTGTTCTAGGATTTCTACTTTTACCTATTGTAGGGGGCAATTAAAATGCAGATTAATGCATAACTATATTTTTCAGAGTATTATAAACTATAATGAAAACTGGAACATTTTAAAACCTCAATATCATGACAAAAATTTAGAAAGCATAATTTATGATACTCTATCAGATGCAGCCATTAAAATTATGTATTGAGAAAATTTTAGTGAATTAAGAAAACCTTTATAGTAGAAGGAAAAACCATAATGGGAAATACTATTATGTTGAAAAGAAATAAAATAAAATTTAATAGTGATGATCTGTACTGGAAATTAAAGTCAATATATATTGCCTTTGCTGGGAAGATGCAAAAACAGAGGTATTTTATTTACTTCTAAAAGTTTGACACTGTGTCCAGTGCAGTGCTTGGTATGTCCTAGGCACTCAATAAGCAGTTGTTAAGAGAGTAAATTTGAATTTTAATTTATTTATTTGATTTTTATACCTTTATGTAATTTGGAAATTCTCAGCAATGAGTAATACTGTTTTTATAATCATAATATTCATATTATATAAAACAGATATGTGCTGAAGCCTTCTGTAAGGTTTATATATTATTAATTCTAGTTTTTATTTTGATTTTGTCAATTAAATTTTATCCTTCTTAAATTTAATTATCACAAAATATTTTCACATTCATGAGCTTGATAGTCAGCTCATATAATGATATCACACAGTATTTAATTTAAAAATTTTGACAGAAAATTTGACTTTGGGTTATGGGCACATAATGTATACAGATGATGCATTATAGAATTGTACACTTGTAACCAAGGTCATCTTATTAACCTATGTCACCCCAATAAATTTAACTATTTTTTTTATTTTATACCTAAATTGTATTTTATTAAACATATTACAGAATAATACAAAAGATATTTGCTTTGAGACAATAATGCCAAATATCTTCCCTATTGAGCTATAATGGCATAGAAGAGTATATTTTACTTCTGTGTGCAAACAGATGAAATTGTTCAAACATTTAATATTATGTCTTTATTCCCATTTACGGAGTGATAATTACTATGTTGAAAGATTAAGTGGAAGGAGAGGCTGGAAATATGCAAATAATCTGTAATAAAAATCAATATTTAATAAATTTTGCTTTTTAGGAAAAATGAGAGAGAATTAAATATGCCCTTTGCAGTAGATTTAATTCAAACTTTTCAATTTAAGGCTTGAATTTCAATTTGCTGAGCAAACTTTCTCTATTTGAACATGTTCTCTTCTGGCTCAGTTGCATGTCTACTGATGCCTAAAGGATTTGTGTGAGTTGGCTCACATTTACAAAGCACCCAGTGTGAAATGGCATTTTCCTCTCTGTGTATTCTTTTTTTTTCTATTCCTCTCCTTTGTTGTTAATTAAGAATTCAAACAGGAACTTCACACTGTGATACAACTTATCAAGAATATCTATCACATAAGAAAAACATACTTTATTCTATTAAAAAGCAAGTTACAGCAGAAACTAGTTGTCTTATCCAGATCATCAAGTCATGGTCCTGAGTTTCTATATTTATTTCTAAAATTTCATCATCTCTTAAAGTAAAATAATGAAATTGAACATAGCTCTTGAAACCAAATAAATAGAAGCTGATTAAAAATTGTCTACATATGTATAGAGTATTTAGAAATGGGGTGGGAAAGACAGGGAAGAATGGTTCTTTTATGTCAAGGACAGATTTGAAGCAATTGTTTTACCCAAGAAATAAGAGCATTACTGAGCAACTTCAAATTCCATACAGAGTCAGTTTGTCAACATTCTGTCATTGAAAAGCATTACCTTGATCTTTATAGTTTTATTTGGTATAACCTGTGATGTAGCAACAGCCCTCTATTTTCCTGAATGTCTGTGAAAACTCAATTTCACTTGCATTTCATGGGCTGCGTATGAAATAAAGTTGCACTGTGTAACACTATAGAATCAAGTCAATTGAGAGATTCTATTGTCTCCATCCATAACATTGAGGTCTCAGTAAAACTTTGAAGCAAATGATATTTGAGGTCCCTCTAGGCAAAGGTTGACAATTTCAGCCAGAGGGATAGGATATATATAAATATATATGTAATTTCCACATCCAAGATGAAACAGAGCTATTATCTGCTTCCATGTGAGAAAACACTAAAAGACATAAATTTTATATTATTTTTAAACACATATAATATTCTAGTGATATAAAATTGAATGTGTTCTTCTGAATACAGAAAATTTAACACTTAAAAATACTATTTTTCTTTGTCTATTAATTTATTTCATAATTTCAATTTATTTAAATGCCAATATTAACTAGCTTAACCACTAATTAAAGATGAAAGTCATCTTTCTCAACTCACTTTAAGCATGCATCCCTTCATAAATAATCCAAAATAACATTTTCAAGTAATTTCAATACTTTTCTACAATATTCTAGACAGTTTCTATTCTTTGAGAGATAAAACTTATGTTAGATATGATTCTAACATATAGATATTTACAGCTTAAAGAATGACATCTAAGAATAATCAAATCAATCCAAAGCAGTGTCTCAATTGCTCTAAAATATGGCCCAATACAAAATCATAAATTTACTTAAAACATTGAGAGATTTTCTTGTGATTACATGTCGCGATGTATTTAATGTGTGGCCCAAGACAAGTCTTTTTCTTCCAGTGTGGCATAGAGATGTGAAAAGTTTGGATACCTTTTCTCTAAATAGAATATTTCTCTGTGTTATTAGGACTTAGAGGAGAAACACCAAATCTAATCAGGTGAAGCAGGAGAGAACATTGAGAGATATTAGCTATTTTTTAAAATTTTATTAGATATATTGGTGTGACATTGGTTAATACATTTATGTAAATTTAACTGTATAATTCTCTAACACATCATCTGTATGTCACATCGTGTATTCACCACCCAAAGTCAAGTTTCCTTTCATCAGCACGTGTTGGACCCCTTTACTTTCTTCTTTCTGCCTTACCCCAACCCCTTCCCCTCTGGTAACCACATACTACTGTCTGTGTCTGTGGTTTTGTTGTTGTTGTAATTTGTTTTATTTGTCTGTTGCTTTCTATTTAATATCCCACATGTGAGTGAAATCATATGGTTCTAATATTTTTCCATTTGACTTGTTTCATCGAGTGCGGTATTCTCAAGATCCATCCATGTCATCACAAATGTCAGTATTTTATATTTTCTAATGGCTGAGTAGTAGTCTATTGCATACACGTACCACATATTTTTTATCCAATCATCCACTTAAGGACACTTAGTTTTGTTCTTTGTCTTGATCACTGTGTATATTGATACAATTAACATATATCTTTTTATATATGTTTATTATAATAATACATATGATATAATTGATATATGATATATAATTATATATGTGATATATTATAATTATATATCAAATATATCATATGAACTTATATCATATATATCACAAGAATTATATATTATATATATCATATGAATTATATATCATATGAATTATATATATAATTATATATGTGATATATAATTATATATTAATGTATAAATATATATTATATATAATTATATATAATTATATATATGATATATATAATATTATATATGGATTATATATATGTAATTATATATATGATACATAATTATATATATGAATTATATATATTATATATAATTATATATATGATATATAATATATGATATAATTGATATATATGATATATATAATTGATACAATTAACATATATCTTTTTATATGTGTTTATGATAATAATAATGTTTATTATTATATAATAATATAATAATAAGCATTATAATACCAATATAATATTATTATTTATAATAATATTTATAATAATAAAATAAAGTTTATTATATAATGATATTGTTTATTATATAATAATAAACATAATGTGTTTATTATAACTAAGCATATATAAAATAGGGCACATATATCTTTTTTATGTGAGCCTTATTTTTATTTTTGATTTGAGAGAGAGGGACAGGGAGGGAGGAGAAAAGGGAGAAGAAACATCCATGTGAGAAAGATACACCAATAGCCTGCCTTCCGTACATGCCCCAACTGATAACTGAAACAGCAAACAGGCCTGTGCCCTAACCTGGAATAAAACTAGCAATCTTTTAATGTGTGGGACAATGCCCAACCAACTGAGCACACTGGG
>PVKM010008143.1:0-39711 GCA_004027735.1 Carollia perspicillata
CTATAGGCCTAAGCTCACCAAGAAGGACATTTAGGACAGACTGCACAGTTTTCACAACAAAGGGAAACTTTTTTAGCATGTAAGACATTCCTTCACAAAAATACTATTTAAAAAAGATCTTCTGCTACTCTTGCTAGGTATTCAAAAACATCAACAGAGTAGCAATAACTGTAATTTTGACCCATTCATTAGCTGGCTGAGAAACATTGACCTTCACTGGTCGGTCAGCCACATTATTTTTATACATATTATGCAAATGTGACATAATATGCATTGTATATAAAATAATATTTATGAATATGCATGGCATGCAAATGTTATATAGGTGGATACATATTTAAATGATTGCCTAGGTTTTTTTAGAGATTATAAATCTCTGGCTCAATGACACAAAATTCCATTAAAAAGAAAGCTTGGCCACCCAGAATACACAGAGGACCCTGAAAACGGGTGTTCACAAAATCAAAATACAACCCAGAAAAGATAACAGTCATATGCGAACCACTGTTTTGCAAGGTACGGGTAATATTATCGCAACAAGAAAGTATAAATATATTTAAAAGCATTCCTGATATCATGGTAATTTTGTGCCCATTGTATATTTTTTTCAATCAAGATACTAAAAATGCCACTATTTTGTGAAGAATCCATAAAATGTTTCTACATGAGGAGGGGTTTTATAAAATGATGGAGGTAAAAGTTATCTCAAATTATCTCCATTTTCTAATTTTTCTTAAAGAAGTATGTGATACACTTATTACAAGGAGAAACGTTTTTGCTCAAAAAGTTGGGAAGCCAGTGTGATAGGGGTCAGGTCTCAGGTAAGGAAGCACATTAGGTGCAAAGATTATTTGGTCTGAAGGGGTTCAGAGCAAATGGCCCAGGCTGGAAAGAAATCACCAAGATTTGGGAAGTAGGAAAGGCTTCGGAGGAACGTTTAGGGAGGGAGATGGGAAGAGATCATCTGGAGAAACGGGAAGAGAGCATTTTCAGTAGATGAGGCCATGTGGAAACTGGCTGAGAGGCTTCTGCCCGGCAGGCCAAGGGATGGCGTGGGAATGGCAGCGCACAGGCGTTCCTGTAGGGAAAGAAGACACACTGCTTAGGACTGAATGGCCAGGCTCAGCAGGGCCAGGAATGCGCTCTGCGAACATAGCTTTGAAGGAATGAACGTCTACTGGAGATGTTTTTACCCAGGCAGTGACATACATCCATAGTAAAAGGTCAATGGGACATTAAAGGCAAGAAAAAGACAGCAAATGGCTCCAGCCAGGCTGTTGCTTCTCGTAGGTGAGTGGGGAGGCAGACCCACAGGACTAAACCACATTCATGGAATACTCAGAAAATTCCCACTCACTTTGGGTTAAATTGTACAGCCTCTTGTTCTCCTTAACAAGCCTTCACTTTACCCCCTACTCTTCACTCCCCTCAGATTTCCAGGGTGCCTCTCTCTGCTCACCTCGGGTGCTGAATTAAGCACCCCAGGCCATGCTCCAGGACCCTCCCCTTTCAGAACCACGTCAGGAGTTTCTCCTCGTGGAGCTGGCAATTCCAAGGGCTCTCTGACGACTGGAACAAGCGGTCTGCAGAACGGAAGCCAGAAAGGTGATCCGAGCTGGTGGTCCGGCCTGGAAAACAGATGAGAAGGGCAAGAGGCTACGACTGTGCCTTAGACAATGAACTTTGAGCGGATACTCTGAACGACAGCCAACTTTTCATTGTGGCGGAGGTGAAGGCGGAGGTGGGGGAAGGGGGAGCCAGACCTGGGATGAATCATTTAAAACCAGCAATCATTTAAACCGCCAAAGAACAAAGGTAACTCATATGAATTTCTCATCACCTCCTTTGTCAATCTTTATTCTTTTATTCATTCATACATTCAGAGTACATTTATTAAACATTCAATGTCACCCTCAGAATACAGACCACTAGTTGGCTATAGGAATGGCTAATGAGAGATGCCTGAAAATAGTACTCCTGAATAACTTTATTTGTTAATTCTATTTCTTTGTTTATAGTGACACCAGAGGGGAGGGGAACAGGAGAGGTAAAATAGGAGGGTAAAGGGGAGATAAATGGTGTTGGAGAGAGACTTGACTTCAGGTGGTGAACACAAAAACAATATACAGATGATGTATTGTAGAATTGTACACCTGTAACCTATAATTGTATTAACCAATGTCACCCCAATAAATTCAAAAGAAAATGAATGAATGAATGAATGAATGCTCAGTGATGTTAAACAGCTTGTTTAATGTGAAACAACAAGTAGAGGAACTGGGGCTTGAACCAGGACTCTATGCTGCTAAAGCCTATGTACTCTGCAATACCATGCTGCTGAAAAAACAATTAAGAAATTTAAAGAATAAAATTTTAAAATAAAAAATGAATCACAAACATATCTGTGAAGTTCTCTCACAAATACCAAAATATTGCCCTCCTGTTGGAATGCTTAAGAGGTATAATGAACATTAAAAAATAAAATGTCTCACACAGATTGATCACATATAGTGACGAAGTTCAGCACTGCTTCGGTTTGCAGTCCCATAAAGAAACAACAGAGACAAAACAAACAAAAAAGAGAACAAAACCATTTACAGTCCCATTCACATCACATTCTATGTGACAGAGTGAGTGCACAGTCTGCAAGATAAGACATGAAAAATTTTCTGTAAAAGGAAGTTGGATATCTTGATGAACCACAAAGTATTCAAGGGGAAGTCAAAAAAAAGGAGCAAAGTACTGGACTCCTTCTTATGAAAGGGAAGAACATTTTTTTAATTTGCTTAAGTGCTTTGCATGTGGTAGGTCTTCAGATATTGGTTAACTAAACCAAAGAAACCATATATTGAATGCATTTCATTACAGAAGCCCCAAGGAACTCAGGTGCAAGCAAAGGAGAGAAGAAACAAGAACCCCAAACTGACCAAAATTAGGTCTCTGCTATTAGAGGGAATAGAGCACACAATGCAAAAACAGAGTTGAATCTCTTGCCCCCTGATGTTTGAGACAGATTCACATCTGCTGCAACACTTTTACATATATCATTTCATTTGCCCTTTATAGTAACCTTGTCAGGAAAGTATGACAGATATTATTACTACAGAAGAATAAAATGAAACTTTAAGGATTCAGAACCAGAACTCCTGTCCTTATTTTCATCTAGCTATTGCCTGTATTTGTCCTGTTTTAGTCATCTACTTCCTCCAGGAGCCCAACCTTCAGGGCACAGTTTTCTCTTGTGAATGTGTGATTTTCTCTTTCCAGCCTGGTTTTTCAAGTTCTTTAAAGTTTTCAAGTTTCCCAAGTTTTCAGTTTAACCTCCAGGATCACTAGAAGAGGGAAGCATTTTGGGGATTTTTGCATTGTTTAGGCTTGGCTTGGCTTCAAAGGTTGTCCTGTCCTAGTAGGAAGGATTAGCTATGACCCATTTTGGAACATATGTGCCATGGCCCAAAGGGGAGGCAGAAAGCACCAGGAAACTGAGGGCTGGATACACAGTATAACTAATTACAGGGTACAAAGAGGCATGGTGAGCTTGTCCTGGATTCTGTCTACTGTCTATGTCCTTGGAGATTCATTCTGGGGAGCAGAGCACGGCAGCAGACATCTCTAGGCACTAGGACCAGTTGAGGTCATACAGGCCGCAGCATCAGAGTGTAAGAGATCTGCCTGTTGAAAGCAGGACCCCAGCCAGAACCAGCAGGTGGAACATAGAGATCAGCGTCCAGCCATGAAACTAAGACAACTGCTCTGAGCTTAGCCTCCTGCCAGGTCTCCAGACAAGTGAGTTGATATTCAGGACAGCACTGCAGTCTAGGAAAATACGAGCGTACTCAGTAGGGAATCAAGTAGTCTGGACTACATCCACACACTGTTCTTGACACGTGATACTGGTCTTTCAGCAGAAGAATTCAAGTTACAAAATGAAAATGTGCGGCCAAAACAAACAGGCAAAAAAGGCAGAGAAACACTACTGCAAAGATGGGGCTCAAGTGGGAAGTTTGTAAGAACCAAAACAGGGAATAATTAAGTACTGTCAAAAAGTGATAAATCAAGAATTAGAAATACATATGTATACGTGTGCATATACTTACTTATTTATTTATAAAGACAGAGGCGAATACCAGAAAAAAAAAAACAGTAAAAAATGGTTACCCCAGGGAGAAGAAGTGGAATACGGGAGGTACGTGGAAGGAAACTGCTAGTTTTTGTTACACTATATGCTTTACAATACTATTTTTAATGGTGGTAAAATACAGATAACATAAAATTTACCATTTGTAAATGTGCAATTCAGTGCCTTAAGTTTTTTCACATGTTGTGCAACCATCACCACTGTCGATTTCCAGAACTTCTTCACTGTCCCAAACTGAAGCTCCTGGTAACCTCTATTCTACTTTTTGTGTCCATGAATTTGCCTGCTCTGAGTACCTCATATCATTGGAACTCTGCAATAGTTGCCCCTTTTTATCTGGCTTATTTCACTTAGCATAATGTTTCCTTTTCTTTTCCCCCAGCATCTATTTTATTAAACACACCAGACAAAGTTTTCTAGAGGATATAAAGAAGCAGCCCACTAGGAACTTCTAACTGAAGTAGGAAGACAGGTTATACAGTGAGCAAAGCTTGATAACGACTTAAAACAAGTAATAATTGGATTTAACTAGAGAAGCAGTCATGGTATGCAGCATGTGCTTAATTGCAAAGTGAATGATACACTGTAGGCATTCAAAAAAGGGAACAGACACTTGAGGTGGATATAATCAGAAAAGAATTTACATAATAGGTAGGTTTTGAGCCAAGTCAACTACTAATAATTGTATCAGTTGTGGGCTAGGAGTAGAAACAAGTCCTGTTTGCTGTTAGAGTTGACGACTCTACAGGGACGTCCGTCTGAGTAGCTGCCTACTGGCCCGTGGCACTGATTCTCCCGGACAGTTTACCGAAGGCCACTCATCTAGATGTGATAGCAGTTACAGGATTGGCATCTTCTAGAGGAATTAGCTGAGCTGAGCAGGAAAAAATGTGTAAATATTTATAGAATGTTAAATGCGAAATGTAATAAGCACTAATTAAAATTACAGCCTGGACCTTCCAGGCAGCTGTTCCCCAACAAGCAGCCTTGGCCATGCTTCCCGGAGGTACGTGTGTTCAGAGACACCGGAGGGCCGTACGCAATGCAGGCCCTGACCCTGTGGTCTGGAAGAGGCCTGAGAAGACTCATCAGGCTCCAAAAGCGACAGATTGTGGTGGTCCGTGAACTTTAAGCTGCAAGACTGTAGACAGAATGTTACCACATTCCCATGAGAGATGTGTCTGAGACGGCAATACCTTCAACACAACATTGTATACCCTTACTTTCCACGAATACAAATTCTTTGTAGTGGGGCCTTCTTTCTTATCTAAGAGTAGCGCTGACTGACTCAGATCCTCTCTGAGAATGGGAAGCAGGTTTGCATAAAAGGTCAAACAGCTCAGCCTGTTTTGGTGATCTTTGACATAAAGACGAACTTATTGCACTGTGCTGCCTTTTAAGAAAGTACTTCGTAAGAGCAGGTGAATTTACTGCATGAACAAAATAAGTCTCTCCTAGGAAAACTGTTGGTTCTGGTTGAAGGCTGCTGGCCTGAGACCAGGGTGTCAGCATGGTGGGTCCTGATGAGGCCTTTTCCAGGCTGCAGACAGCCTTCCTGGTGGTATCCTCTAGATCTGGCTTGTTGTGAAAAGATGTCACTCAGGAACAGCCGGACAAGAGAGGCACATCGGACGAGGTATGTGGAAAAGGGGTGAAGCTCCCATGTCCTCTCGGAGCATCGCTCTCCGCACACCTCCACGTGTTCACCAGCCCAGCATGGTGCTTTCCAAGTTCATTCTTGTTGTTGCGTACATCAGAATTGCATTCCTTTTCATAGCTAAGCAATATTCCATTGTATATGCACATTTTTTTATTCATTTGTTGATGGACATTTGGATTACTTCCACCTTTTGGCTCATGTGAATAATGCTGATGTTACAAGTATCTATTTGAGTCCCTGTTTTCATTATTTTAACATAGATAATCATTTCTTCATTTAAATCTTTTTTCAAAGAATAGTTAAGGAGAGGAGGAAGGAACCAAGGAATAAAGAAATAAAATAGTTCTGGCCAGATAGCTCAGTTGGTTGGAACATTGTCCTCATGTGCCAAGGTTGCAGGTTCCATCCCTGATCAGGGTACATGCAAGAATGAACCAATGATTGCATAAATAAGTAGAACAGCAAATTAATCTTTCTCTCTCTCTGTCATTGGAAGACAGAAAGAAAATAATGAAGAAAAATGAACAGGCTGAACCTTTAAGCGAAGTACCCACACTACCAGGCCAGAATACCACAGTGTGTTAAGGAGAGGCAGCAACAGCGACTCACACCTCACAGCCCCAGAATAAGTCACTGGCACCAAGAATGAGATAGACTGTCTTGGATCTGAATCCAGGCAAATAGGAATCCAGGCAAAATACTTAACGTCTACCACAATCACTTGTCTTATCTGGTAAAATGTAAAATGTTTGAATATCTTTCTTTTTTTCTTTCTTTCTCTTTCTTTGTTTCTTTGTTTGTTTGTTTGTTTCTTTGTTTCTTTCTTTCTTTGGCCAAGCCTGCATTCAGTCCTCTCTCATGTTTGCTACTTTTAATATCAATAAACATTAAGAAACTCTGCATGCCTTTATTATGCCTAGGTTCTAGAGATAAAGAAATGAATAAACATGGTCCATAATTTTCATGAGGCTTACACTCTGGGGGGAAGATGGCCTTGGATAAAGATAAGTACAAAAATAGGCATGCTGCATTCAGTGGACACATCACACCAGGATGGTCGGATTTAGTCAGGGCTGACATATATTACAATGAACATCAAATTGTTTCTACCCAGTGTCTTTTCTGATTGGTTATTGCCCATACTGTACACGTTAATTTCAGTGTTTTGAATATCACTGATTTCACCAGAATATTGTTGAGAGAAACGCCAGAGGAGGAACACTGGAGCAGTGTTAACAGATCAGTGTCATTACCCAAACAGGGGGAAAGTTTGGCAGAACACTTTCCAACGAGATGGACTATGCAGTCGAACACAAGGTCCAGGAACAAAGCTCATCAAACAAGGAAGTTAAAGAGATAAGTAAGGGCCAGGGGTCCATTATGAGCTACATCACACGCCAAGAACCGCGTGTTTTCCTACAACGCGCAGGGAAGCCTCAGAAGCCTTTGGCTGCCCGTTGTGGAATGTGTGATGAAAGAGGAGGCCAGCCGGGAACGCAGCAGGAGTTTGCATGAGAGATGAGGGAGGAACTCGTGTTACCAGCAGAGAGACAGCAGTAAGGGTAGCAATGAAAGAACCCTGGACAGAGTGCACTGGGTGTGGTGATCGCAAAGTCATTTTTGACACTGGCCAGCGTCGAGGTGGAAGACATTCTGATGGAGGTTGAAGATCCAATGGCTCAAAGCCCATGCCATATATTCAACCCTGGGTCTCTTCTACTCTTGTAAGAAATCTGGAAGTTTCCTAGTAACCTGTAACTCTGAATACCTTCTTAGGTTGAATTAGTTAACTTATAGATCTCTTCTGTATTCTGTGCACACTTTCACACTGAACCAAACGTCTATCCTCACTGAAGTCTTATCTTGCTCATTCCCTTGCGAGACATTCCCAAAGCTCTGTTGTGGTGGTGTGCTTCCTTACCGTGCTAGGCAATGTACTCAACTCGGTCTTATTGACAAGTTGTTAATGATGCTGAGGACCCAGAATTTGCCCACACTAACCCCGTCATATAACTCAGACGTTTTCCTTATCACATGCACACATCACCAGTATGTGGGATTTGTGTAAAGAGCCAACATCATTAGGTTTGAGTTTTATGTGAGATCGCTGCTCAGGTCTCATCTACCTCAAAAGCCTTTGACTTCACACTTCTCCTGGGCTCTTGTAGGCAAGCTTCTTCTCATACTCAATTAGACCACCAAAAGCAAAGCAACGTAACTCTCCAACTGCTCCTTGCTAACCACAACCATTGTCGCCTGTCTCAGGATTTACCTTAGCAAATCCAGGGAGCTTTTAAGTAAGAGCCCTGCCGAATAGCTAACCTCAACCCTTTAAAAGCCCAGCTAAACTGTCAAGAGTCTTGAAATTTCTGTCTTGACCTTCCTTACATGGGAAAAAATAGCATGGACACTTATTTTTCTATTCATATTTAACAAATTCAGTGAAGGTCCTTAAGCAGAGGTGACTACAAGTCATTTTAAGCTTTAAATTATTAATTTGATTTTTTGTTGTATTACCTAATGTAATTGTTCTAATGGATGTGTGTATAAGCTCAAAGGGGCATAAAAGAAGTTATGCACGTCGGCCTCTGCAACACTGGAAAAGCTTCCAGTGGAGCTGAGATGTGAAAAGTGAATTGGCCATTTATGGCAGAGGCAACAGCAGTGAAGGGATTAGAGGTTGAAATCATCATCATCATCATCTCTGATACTTGATGAGCACTCCAAGTGTCAGCCCTGTTCTGAGCGTTTTCCTTGAGTTAAAACTACTTAATGCTCTTGGCTGCTATAGGAGGTCAGTAGTATTTCATCATCCTCATTCAACAGACAGGGCAAATTGCGGGACAAAGGTATTTTGCAACGAGCTCAAGGTCATATATGTCACTTCTAGGGTCCAAGATTCCAACTCGGGTGATGAGAGTCCACTGAATCACAGTGCACTTCTTCCTCCTTGAACAAGATGAGGTTTAGACAAATGAGGGGTCATAGTGTGCTGGAGAATCAAGCACAGAGAAATAAAGGAGGAATAGGAACTTGTATATAGACTTACCTTCCATCTTGGGGATTTTGTCGTTTGTAGGCTTTTTAGATTTTTTGCCCCTCGATTTTTCTCAATTGTTTTAGAAAAAGAAGAGAGCACAGTTCCGGGTTGCTATTTAACGCTAGCATGGAGACAGGGTTCCCGTCATGAGGTGAGACTAGCCAAGACCCACATGGCGTAGAAGAATGACTGCAGGACTGGAGTTGGAAGACTCGGCGTGGAGACACAGAGCCAGCTCTGGCTTTGGGCAAATCTCCTACCTCTCTGGCCCAGTTTCTTCACAAGGAAAGTAAGAGTTTGTAAACATTAATTTTAATTTTCATGGCTGAAAGGTTTTTTTAAAGAACATGGGACATGAAGCCTAAACCACCAGCAGCAGCACCAGGTAGAAAAGGCAATATATGCACCTTCTTGGAGTTGGCCAATGCTTTTTGTGTGTAAACTAGAGGGAGAAAGATGTAAGCTGTTTCAAAAGAATTAGCGATGGCTATGGGTAAAGGCGGTGGGAGAAGATGGAGCTGGGTGAGTGCTGCGTGAGGTGCAGAAGCCATAGAGAAGTGTTTGCTGCCCTTCTGGACTGGTGGTAGGCAAGTTCATGTATAAACCAAACCGGGAGGCTCCTGGGCTCTGCTGGCGCCTGGCTGTTCTCTGGTTTAGATAGTACGGGAAAGATCCACCCGGAAGTTAATTCAAAGTTCCAACATACACTCAGGAATGCGAGCAGCCTTTGTTGCTGACCCCGCAGCAAGCTATTAACAGCCTAACTGCTCTTTCTCTCACTCTCCTGCCCGCTGTAATTCAATGGAAAACATCTCAGGATTATTTTTTCTGCTCAGGTTGGAACTCAGTGGTCTCTGAAACCCCATCAAGTTCTGTGTCCACGCTGTATCCCACAAGCTTGCTCTTGGACCTCACTCCTTGCCTGCTGCCAGCTGAGTTTCCCACGTCCCTTCCCTCCTCCTCCTCCTTTCCCTCTGCTCTGGCCCATCTGCGGTCCCCCGCTGTTCTGACACCATGTGCTGTTTTCATGTGTCCTGATAGCTCAAGGATGTGTTTTTATACAGGAAGTTTCTCATACATCGGCTTAGGCTCTTCACATGGAAGATGTTTTATTAATTTAAAAATTACAAATGTATTATTCCATCATGATGTTTTCCCCTTAAGCTCAATTTTTCATCTTTATAGTGTATATGGCATTAGAAATAAATGTATGTGTTTATTATAGAAAGGTTATAAATTAGCCCTGGCTGGTATAGCTCAGTGGATTGAGCATGGGCTGTGAATCAAAGGGTCGCCGGCTTGATTTCCAGTCAGGGCACATGCCTGGGTTGTGGGGTGGGTCCCCAGTGGGGACCACATGAGAAGCAACCACACAATGATGTTTCTCTCCTCCTCTATCTCCCTCCCTTTCTCTCCTCTCTAAAAATAAATAAATAAAATTAAAAGAAAAAAAGGTTATAAATTAAACAAGCAAAAAAATTGTATACAATTACAGTATACATTATACATTAGCTATCTTTTACATTAACTTTATTTTCAAATCCCAATCCCTGATAAGTTTGCTAAAACTGCTGTATTAATTGTAAGCAGACTTGCTTCTGTTGTTACCGGACAGGGGCCTGGCCCTAAGTGGGTCTTCCTAGGGTCAGCCTGCAGTGTGTGAGTTCTTGACTTAGTGTAAGGAAGATTTCACAACAGGTCCAGGTGACTATGAGGGTATGTTTATGAACTCTGGGGACAGTGAATCAAGGAAGGGCTTAGCAGAGAAGCAGCATCAGGGGAGCCCAGGCTGGGATGCCTTAGCTCAGGGGGAAGTCAGAGAAAAGGGGGCCTTGGAGACAGGTTCAGGGGTTAGCCTGGGGTGAGCTGCCGCTGACTATTGCTTCCCCGATTGCAAACCTGGGGAATTTAGAAGATGTGGGGGAAGACATAAGGGAAGAAGAGGGGAAAGAGAATGGTGCCGGCTACTCCCCAGAGGGAGAATGCTCACTCTGGGTCCTTTCTCTTGAGGTTTTTATCTCGCTCTTGCATGTGGGAGTATTAGGGGAGGCCTCAGGAGAGAGTTTCAGTAGAATATTCATCAGTTTCCCAGGTGTGCCCTTTCAGGGTCATGGTCTCCATTGATTGGTCAGTGCCAGAACAGGAGGTCATCTGTCATTGCAGCTGGTCCTGTCTGTCATTGCAGTTGGTGCTGGCATCACCCACCTGGTTTTGCTGCTTTTCTGGGCCTGGAGCTGAAATACAGCTAAGGCCTAGATGTCATCTCCAGGGAGGGGATCGTCTTTATTTGGCTGTAAACTCCTCAGCCATTTTGTTCAGTTATCTGCCTCAGTTTCTCTGTTCACATGCCAAGGAATTTCCTAGGTTCATACTATCCTGCCTCACTATGAAATTACAATAGCTAAAAAGAAAAGAACAGAAAAAAGAAATAAATAGGTGGAAGAAATGTACAAAATATTGGATAAAATTATTTTGAAAGAGAATGGATCAAATTTTGGTCTTAGAAACTCATGCCTCACATTATTTCATATTCATTTTAGTCCTGTAAAAAATTAAAACTGCATAATAATTAAGCATGAATGCCTTGTACCACTTCCAAGATATGCACAGTACAATAGAGATACAATCCCATTCCTGTGCAAGGGCTGTTCTCTCCATTTCAGAGGAGAGCTGCTAAGCCGAAAGTCACCAAACCTGTTCATGCTCTTTTATGCAATATGGGATTAGAAAAAATCTAAAATTTTATTCTCTCTATTGTTATTTCTCTATCCTTAACATAACCGTGAGTCTGTATTATCTCTGTTTTGAAGAGAATAAATGCATCAGCACTGCAGGACAAGGAACAGGTCACAGAAACATTCCGACTTTATTCATGTCCCATGGAATGCAAGCAAGCTCTGAATGTAAATGTCACCGAAACATTCCTAGGCACTTAAAGAGAGGTGTTAAACATGTTTTTGGCTGAGCCCCAAAAATGTGTTTACTTACAAACTTTCTATACAATTCTGACCGCTTTCCAGGAAGCAGGCTCCCTTCGTCACCACAGGGCGTTCTCCAGGGCCTGCCTGCTCTTGTTTTTCAGCTCTCCCCACATGTGACCCGCTCTGAGAGGGTTGTTTGTTTATGCTGGGTTGCATCATCAATTTTCCCACTGGAAAGGCCGCCTCTGCTCTCGTGTGAATCGGAGAGATTGCTGAACTGCCCCTGACCTACACGTCTACACAGAGCCCCCTTCCCATCATTTCCTTCACCCAGCACTTGCTCTGTTGTTTGTTTGGGGTTTTCTTGACTTCCTGTCTTGCTTCTTCCCCTTGTGCTAGCTCTTTCTTTAGTCCCAAACTTCTCTCCTGCTGCTTTCTGCTTTATCCAATTTTAAGTATGATATCAAGAGACCACCTCACTTCTCACTGTTAAGAAGAAGAAAAATGAAGTCTCCCCAGGTTCTTGTATTTGTCTTATTTCCTCAGCCTTTCCCATAAGGAAACTATGTATAAAGCTCTTCTAGGGCGGAAACAATGAATAAGGTCTTATTTACCTTTACATCCCAGACGCTCTTAGTACTGTAACTTACGAGTAGTAACTTAGGTTTAATTAGCTCTCAGATTGAATTTGGAGACACCGGTTTGGTTGAATAATAATGTTCACAACAAACATCACAGTATAGATCATAATCTGGTCTCTATAGTTCTACTCTTTCCTTAGTTATAACTGGCATCTTCACATAATGCACCATTTTCTGGGCTCCATTGCTGAAAACAGACTTTTATACACTAAGTGATTAAAAGATTTAATGTTCATTTAGGGGGCCAAAATTTTCCACCAGTTGGATGCTCATGATGTCTTTAACATTAAAAAGCATGGAATCATCACATATCTACAATACTAAGACCTACCTTTCACAATTTAGCATTTCTATAATTGCTATAAATTTTGTATTGATGCAACATTTATCATGGTATTATTGAATTTTCTCCTCAAGCATTAGTGATGTTTCATACAATTAATACAGTTTTAGAATCAGCCAATACAGTGTAAATTTTGGATTTCAGATGCTTCAAAATGGTGTTTTTGAAAGGACACTACTTTTTCCATTTTTGACTCTACCCAGCGAAAATTTATCTCAGCAGTAAGATTATGCATTTTAGTCCTTGATTAATTTACCCTGAAGTGTGAAATGAAATGTTACTGCACCATAAAATAACCAATGACGCGTCTTCTGTTTGGGGCCAACAATCGTTTTCTGCATTTTCTAATTTTCTGAAGTGTCGTATTAACTGATCTATATTGTTAGGGCCCTTGCTGAGTTGAGCTCCTTCCAGCCCTACATGTGGCGTCCTTATTTAATTTCGGCCCTGAGCAAACGCCAGCAGCTGCATGCAGCCTGTGACTGCCACCTGTAACGCTGAAACCCATGTAGCTGGAATCGGTATCTTTGCTTTGTACTTCCCAGAGAATTGTCAAAATTATGGGGATTCTAGAACTAAATTAAGGTATTAGGACCCTGTTTTAGCCACTCACTGGCATGAAATAGGTATCGTGGTGTCTAGAAGATGTTTTGAAGACTTTTTATCATTTTTTCTTGTTGTTTGAATCCAGTTGTCTCCATTTCCCCACCACCACTTTCCCCTGCCCCGCCCACCCCACCCTCCATCCTCCCCCTCCCTGGGTTTGTCCATGCGTCCTTTCTTTATACATGTTCCTTGACAACCCTTTTCCTTCTTTCCTCCGTTATCTCCCTCCCCCCTCCCCTCTGGTTACTGTCAGTTTGTTCTTTATTTCAAGTCTCTGGTTCTATTTTGCTTACTTGATTGTTTTGTTGATTAGGTTTCACTTCTGCATGAGATCATATGGTGTCTGTTCCTCACCACCTGGCTTATTTCACTCAGCATAATGCTCTTCAGTTCCATCCATGCTGTTGCAAAGGGTAGGAGCTCCTTCTTTCTTTCTGCTGTGTAAAATTCCATTGTGCAAATGTACCATAGTTTTTGATCCATTCATTTACTGATGGGCACCTAGGTTGCTTCCAGCACTTGGCTATTGTGAATTGTGCTGCTATGAACATTGGGTTGCATAGGTTCTTTTGAATTAGTGTTTCAGGATTCTTAAGGCATGTATTAAAAGACAGATATTATTATCTTACTTGATAAGGAAATATGCAAATATTAAGAAAATTATGAATACTTTTTAAAAGAAAAGAATGAAAGACATGACAAAGAACTTACCAAAGAAATATAGATGACCAATACATGAAGAAAAAGAAAAGTACAATATCACTGTTAATTGAAAGCCAATTACCACAGCTACTATTTTTCTTTCACTGGTCAAGTGTAAAGCTATAATTTTTAAAATAATAGCTTTTTGAGACAAAAGTCACTATTTTAAAGGGCTCAGTTCAGTGGTTTCAGTACATTCACAGAGTTGCACAAACATCACCACTACCTAATTTGAGTCCAGTTCCACGGTCCCTAGAGAAGCTCTGTGCCCATTAGCAGTCACTCTTCATTCCTCGTGCCCCCCAAGCCCCAGGCACTCACTAACCTACTTGGTGTCTCCGTGGATTTTCCTACTTTGGACATTTCATGTAAATGAAATCATACAACATCTTCTTCTGTGACTGACTTTTTTCACTCAGCATAGTGTTTTCGAGGTTTCTCCATGCTGTGCATGTATCAATACTTCACCCTTTTCTTTAAGTTTTGACGATGTTCTGGTAAAATTAAACTCTCCAACATTATTATTGGGACACTACATTGATGTTTTAAATGGTCCTTTTGGTGGGGGCAATATGGCAATCCATGTTAGAAAACAAACAGGCAAATTTTACCGAATACATAACTTTTCTCATTCAGGAATTCCACTTCCAGGAAATTACCCCAAAGAAACAATGAGGGATGTGCTCACAAATCTGGCTGCAGGGTGTTTTTGCAGTGCTGTACTTGCTAAGGAAATGCAACCCGGAGCAGCACCACGCTCCAGGATAGAGGGTGCGTTTGGTCAATCATGATGCAGCAGTGGCGTGGGACACTCCGCGGCCCTGGGAACTCGTGCTGGGAATTCGCTGCAGGAACGTGCGTAGGCTCCCGGGAGCCCTGCTGCGGCCGTCTTGTGTGCTGCAGTCCCTTCTCTGAATCGGCTCAGTCGGCTTTCTTCAAAATTTAATGTGAAACCTGACCACCTAATAAGTCAAGGGTATGCTGCTTTAAAAAAAAAAAAACTAGTTTAAAACAAATCTTATAAATGAATATTTAAAATTATAGAAAGGTGGTGATATAAAGTTGAGTGACAAAAGCAATTTAATACATACTCTGTATGGTTGGATTTAATTTTGGGGAAAAAACGTATGTACATGTGTGTAAAGATATATGACATATATGCTAAGAAACAATTCAACTTTTTCTTAACTCTATAATTCAGACACATAGCACATTATGCCTCTTTTTAACTGTCTTTTCTTTTGCTCACTATAAAGAAGCTTCTTAGCTTATTGCTCTCAGGAACTAAGCTACAGTATCACGTCTATGTTAAGTCAACTGGCTTCACTTCGGCATTCTCCTTCATGTTCTAGTCATGAAGTTTATTTAGTGGAGTTCGCAGATAAAAGAAGTTTTCCCCCATTCCATAAAATAGTTTGTATTTACATCTTACAGGGAACTTTGGTCCCCAGAACCCAGTTCTTAACACCAACAACGCTTTTTCAATCTCTTTTCAAAAGCAAAGAGGTTAAAGCAGATTCCACAATTACCCGTTACTTTGTGACCATGCAAATTCAGGCAGCTCTTAGTTAACGTAGACAACCAGACTGCTCTTTGCGGCTATAAACACATGGAGCACCTACTTTCTTCAGGGATAAAATACTTACTCAGCCAGCTGCGTCTTACCAAGTACCTTGATGCTGAATACTTGAACTCCAGATACAGTTCTTTTTTTAATTTTTTTCTTTTTTCTATTATAAATTATAGATATATGGGCAACTTTTCACTACTCATCATCAGTACAACATATACTAAAAAGTTAACTCTTTACTTCTCAATTCAGGCAATACACACCATTAATTAAATTGCAAGTTAATGGCAATTACTGCAAACAAATTCTAAAGCGGCAAAACCATGTTAAAGAGGAAACTAGAGGCCTAAAATGGAGTCATTTGTGCTAAAGCCCATGATGTCAAACCTAGATTTAATACCTGACCTAATTCAGTTTCTGTCTTCTTGAGGAATGCACTGTTAATCTAATTGTCTGGAATTTTCTGGTCAGTACAGTAATCTGTCACACGGATCCTTTCCATCCCCCAAAGGAGTTATATCTTTTTTTAAAATTGTAAGTTCCTTATTGAAGTTCATAATACATATATTTTACTTATTTAATAGTTACCAAAAGCAGATACACAATTATATAATTTGTAAAAAATTGTATAAATAGAAAATTCAATAACATTCCAAGAAATTGTGTTCATGAACTGTATTTCATTCATATTTGCTTTTCTGATATAATACAAAGATGATGAGAATTTAGCAGAGTTACTAGCAAATAGAAAATACTCAACATTAACACTATTATTATCAGACTCTTATTTATGAATGCTATGAGCCAAACACTTTGTGCAGACATAAAGATAGGCAATAATTTTTGCTGCCACAGAATTTGCCATTTACCTGTTTATCCAAAATTACACACACACAAAACCTAAATTTATCACAGGATCAGTCCTGTGAAGGAAATGCACATAGTGCTGTAAGAATGTAAACTGAGGGACCTTCGATGCTTTGGAAGGTCAGGGGAGGCCTCCTGGAGGAGGTGATGTTTGACCTGAGATCAAAAGAAAGAAGAAGGAATCAGAAGGCCAAAATGGTGAGAAAACAGTCTTCCAATAGCATGTTTGGGACAGTGGAGGTCAGTGAGACTCGATAAAAAAACACAGAAGAAAAATAAATGAATTCAAGAAATATTTAGATGGTAAAATCCACAGGAGGAAGTCATGGGTTATATAAGGAAGAAGAAAGAGAACAAGTTCTCAAATAAGAACTCCTAAAACCTGGCACCCACCATCTTAACCAAATGATTGATGTTAACATCATCAGAACACGACATCACTTTTGTGACATTTTTATGCAACAAATGGTACTGGGAAAACTGGGTACACCCAAACATAAGAAAGTATCTGTTACCTTTGCTGTATACTATATACAAAAAAAATTTCAAAATGGATTAAAGAATAAAACATAAGACCTAAAACTATAAAACTCCCAGAAGAAAAGATAGGAGTAAAGCTTCAGGACATTGGATTTGGCAATGATTTCTTGAATATGAAACCAAAAATACAGATAACAAAAGAAAAATATATACAAAATTACAGCAAATTTAAAACTTCTGTGTATCAAAGAAAATAATCAACAGACTGAAGAGTCAACCTATAAATAGGAGGAAATATTTTCAAATCACATTTCCGATAATGGTTTCTACCCAGAATATATAAGGAATTCCTACAACTCAACAACAGAAAATGAAAAATCCCATTTTAAAATGGGCAAAGGCTTGAATAAGAGATTCAAGTATATTGAAAGATGTTCAGTACCACTAATAAGAATAAAAAGGCAAATCAAAACCACAATGAGATATCACCTCACATCTTTTAGATTGGACACTGAAAAGAACAAGAAATAAGTGTTGGTAAGGATGTGAGAACTGGAACACTTGTACACTGTAGGCATGTACTTCACTTGTAAATGTGAAGGTGATGAAAAGTGAAATAAAGGAAGATGTACAGGAAACCAACAGTGACGGGAAGGAAACTGGGACTCAAATCAACGGTTTGGACCAGAAAAAAGAAATAAACTTTCAACCACAACAGAATGAAGAAATGAGAATTCAAAAAAATGAGGAGAGACTGAGGAACATCTGGGACAACTTTAAATGTTCCAACATCCAAATCATAGGAGTGCCAGAAGGAGAAGAGAAAGAGCAAGAAATTAAAAACTTATTTTAAAAAATAATGAAGTAGAACTTCCCCAATCTGGCAAAGGAAATAGACTTCCAGAAAATCCAGAAAGCTCAGAGAGTCCCAAAGATGTTGGACCCAAGGAAGCACACACCAAGGCACATCATAATTACATTACCCAAGATGAAAGATAAGGAGAGAATCTTAAACTTTATGTTTTATTATTTTACCACAATAAAAAAACAACTGATGTAAAGTCTTCAAAGATATCAATATTGTAAAATACAAAAAAGACTCAAGGAGTAGTCCAGATTAAAGGAGACTAAACAATAAGGACAACCAAATACCATGAGCTTAAATTTTTAGATATAAAATTATCCTTTTTATAAAGGATATTATTAAGGCCTTAGATAAAATCTAAATAAGGTTCATAGATAAAATAATAAAATAATATTGTATCAATGATAATTTCCTGATTTTGATATTGTACTGTTTAGTGTGAAAGAATTTCTGTGATTTAAGGAAATAATGACTGAACTATTTAAGGGTATATCAGCATTTGGTATATAACTTACTCTTAAAGGGTACAAGGGGAAAATGCATGTGTGTGTGTTTTGTGTTTACAGAGAAAAAGAGTAGCCCTGGATGGTGCAGCTTAGTGGACTGAGTGGGGGCCTTCGAACCAAAGGGGCGCCAGTTCAATTCCCAGTAAGGGTGTATGCCTGGGTTTCAGGCCAGGTCCCCAGTATGGGGTGCATGAGAGGCAACCACACTCTGATGTTTCTCTCCCTCTCTCCTTCCCTTCCCCTCTCTCTAAAAATAAATAAATAAGTACAGAAAGAAAAAGAAAAACAGCAAATGTAGTAAACTGTTAACATTTGGGGAAAGGGAGTAACAGTTTTCCAGGAATATTTTTGTAGTATTCCTAAATTTTTGGCTCGTCCAACCAAGATGTCATTCACTGAACGTGACCATTACTATATAAAGGATTTCCACTCTGCCCCTGCCCTGCCACAACTACTTCTGGGGCTTTCCATCTCCACCTTCACGTCGTTATTTGGCGTCTTTGAGAACCTGGATTTTTGTAAGCTGGGCATGTGGGGAGGGGGACAGTGTGGAGAATCAATCGACCCAAGTGACTGCTGTTGGCAACACACAGTGCTTGTTGTGGGAACACGGGTCTGCAGGCTTCGGATGGCATCTGTGGTTTGGTTTGGCTTCCAGGCGGCTCAGTGCTCCAGTTCATGAATGAGTTAGGCAATGTCCCGATCTTGAGTTTTCCATCTGATGGCCGCCACACATCCACTTATAAGTGGGTTAAATGAGGTCATACCCTGTTCCCCTCTTCCATCCCACCCTCACCCTAGGCGTCTTCTTCTAGTTCTATAGGAGCTGAGTATAGAATATCTTTCTGCTTCCAATCTTGCTTTAGTTCTATTGTATTTAAGACTAATACCCTATTCTCTCCAGTGCAAATTCTTACTCTTGATTTAAAAAAAACCTATCGGGAGACCAAAGGAGAATTCTAGGCTACAGTTAAAATTTGAGGAATGCTTTATACTTGATAATTGAAGCTTTTGGTTTTGGATAAGTTTGCCTAAGAATAGACCAGAGTGTGAAGACTAGAGGGCCTTGAGGATCTCTTAGAATTTAGCATATTAAATATTTTACTACTTATTAAATTAGTGGTATATATATTTTAATATTAAAACTTAGTAGTTCTTTTTTAGGACATCTACATTTCTTCCAACCTATAGAGTCTATGATTTTGTTAGTTACTTTTGGATTACCTAAAATTTGCTTTTAACCCTTAAGAAAGAATTGATTACACAAATGAACGATAGTAATCATTCAACTCACTTACTGACACCCTGCTTACTGTACAGTTGGCAGTCACTGTAAATCTCATTAAATACTAGTGAAGTTCAGTGTCGTGATGCAGGTAATATTAATAGCATTACTTGGGAGAAGGGGATAACTTCATTTTTTCTTATCACAAAAATAAAACTTTCTTATTGGAAACGAAATCAGAAGTGCAGACTATTATAAAGAGGAAAATAAAAATCATCCACAATTCCACTGCCAGAAATAACCTCTTGATACAGTAGGTAATACATTCTCAAAACAACCATACAACGTGAGTAGTAGTATTTTTCCCACTTCAGAAATTAGAAAACTGAGGTATAGTAACATGTAATAATTTTCCTGAGGCTAGATAGCTCATAAGAGGTAGAACTTGCATTGAATCAGGATTCTCAATAACACATCACCACCTACCACATTGTATATGTTTACTATGCATCTTCTCCTGACCACGAGGATATAGGCTCCCTGAGAATGACTGTCCGTTAGTTAGTTTGTTCACTGCTACTCTCCCAGACCTTTGGACAAAGCATGGCACATAATAGGCACTGAATAAATATTTGTTGAACGGATATGAGCCAAGCACAGACTACAGAAAGAAACAGCCATACATATTGTCTCACTTTAGAATGGTCACCGTGTTGAGACATGGTAGGATGGTTGTTACTTTGCCTGCATTTGGCACAGTAAACAATTTTAAAGAGGTGAAATCAACTCATTAAGTTACATTCGTGGAAGCCCCTTGGACTGTGGATTATCAGCCCGCAGCTCCATTCTGTTGTTTCAAGTTGGGACAGGAGGTCAGAAGAGAGAAGCAGAGAAAGTGTGGGGAGGAGGGGGTAGGCTCGTGAATCTTCACGAACTCAGGATACGTGCTCTGAGGGCCAGACTTCGAAGTCTCCCAGGCCGACTGCTGTGGAAAATGCGGCAGTGGGAACAATGAGGCGACCACTGCTGTGGTTGCAGAGGACTGAACCGTCAACAGCTTTTGCGCTGATCTGAAGGTTCTTAAAGATGTAGCTGCAACTCTAAGCGAAAATTACTTTGTCAAATTTCCTGTGGTTCTTTACAGAAATCATGAATAAAAACTTTATTTGAAAACCATGGGAACACGATAAAAATAACTTTACTCCAGCTTCCCAAATAGCAACATGATTTATAATCACTAGTTAAATATGCAAAGACTTCAAAGCAGCATTTAGAGAAATAAGTAGTTAAACACAACCTGGCCATTGTACTTGGCACTTTACAGGGTTTTGTAAATCTCCATGAATTAGTATTTATAAGGTAGCATGAGATCATTGGATAAATAGTAGATAATAATAATTAAGCATTACTATATAAAATGCATTATTACATGTAAACTCTTGTGAAAATTGCTAAAATAAAAATGCCAAATGGCAAAGGCCATAAAAATAAGTTTAAAATGTGTATAGCTTCTTTAGTCTGAGGCCTGAAAGAGGTTTGAAATTGGTTAACCGCCAAGAAAAGATGAGATGTTTTTAGGGTGGCGAAATACAAGCACAAACAGAAATAAAAGGCAGCTTGAAATAAAGCATCATTTTCCTTGATGCCGATCTTCACGCCCATCTGGAGCAAAGACTACTGAATCATAATTGAAGCAAGACCTGCCTACCAAACAAGACAATAAAGAAACAAGTTTGTAATTGTTGAAAGATCTAGTTAGTTGATAGCAATAAGCCTATGTCTTGTTTGCAAAAGCTAGCATACTCTTGTTCTTAAAATAGCTGTGTCTGGTGGGAAAGAAGTCACTCTGAGTTTTCACCTAAATTGGCAGCGTCAACATGTTTGTTTACTGGCAGCTTGAAAGGTTTTGCAGTTTGTTAAAAGTGAATGCAATCTTCTCAGTGTAGCTCTTCGAGAGTCTATGCAGTGCATCAGGTGGTATGGCGGCCACCCTACCGCCCGGTTCCTGGAGCAATCCTCATTACACCCAAGCCCTTCTTCCTGCACCCCTTAGGAAACAGAGAAACATCTCTCTTTTTGAACAGGTGGAATTCCAAGAAGCTTGAGAGTCTACTTTTGTTGGTCCATAGTGAGTTGTGCGAATGATGGTCAACACTGTCTTCCAACAGGGATCAGGAACCTTCTTTTCCTATCTGAAACTCGAGCAGCGACAGTTTGCAAATAGAGGGAAGCGTTGAGCAACAGGTGAGCGTATCATCAGGTTCGGGATCCCTCTGCCAGGGCTCTGCCCTTCAGCCCTTTGCAGTGCACCCCTTGATGTATGTGTCCGCCAGCTCCTAGGTGCCCGATTGAGCAGTCTGGCTCATGCAGCAAAGAACTCTCTGGAAGTAAGAATGTAAGTGAGAATTCAAACATGAGATTGAGATGATAAACGTTTTCTTTTTAACTTTTGCACTCTTGGCTTTTCTCCCTTCTGATACTGAAAACAAAAACTGATCTGATTTACACAAGAAGAGTTGGCATAGATTACCATTAGCTACTGAAAAGTAAGACATTTTAGAAGTATTTTGAAAAGAATGATAAAAGATAAAATAACCAAGAGTAGTGTAAAAAGCCCGTGATCTCACTTTTAACTGGAGCATAATCAACAAAAGAAAAAAGCAAACAAAATATAACCAGAGACATTGAAATTAAGAACAGTCTAACAATAGCCAGAGGGGAGGGGGAGGGAACAGTGGGGAGAAGAATTTTCAGGAGCTGCTATAAAGGACACCTGGACAAGACCCAGGGGGAGGGCGGAAGCAAGGGGGCAGGTGGGTTTGGCTGGGGTCGGGGGGAGTGGTGGGAGGAATATGCAGACAACTGTACTTGAACAACAGTAAAATAATTTTTTAAAAGCCCACTCCTTATTTCAAGTTGTTATATTAACGAAGATTTTGAGAACATTTAAACCAACGTGCCTGTTATGTATTGTTGAATAATTTACAGACATTGTTAAGTCTCTACAGACATCAGAGGGTTGGTCCGTGTATTTCTTCCACCCCACTCCCAAATGGATTGTGAAAATAGTGTTTACTTTAAACACGTAACATTTTGCAATTCTCAGGTGCCTGTGCCTGTCTTCCTTAATACCTGTAATGCAGGAGCTCAAACCAGGGGGCTGTATACTTGTGTTGGTGGTATTCTGAAAAACAAAAGAAAGAAAAAATCAGCTGGAGGGCCAGCAGACGTGGCCATGCCGTGGACATGCCGTGGACATGCCGTGGACATGGTATTTATTCCTCACCTTACAGGGCAGTGCACCGATGGGCGGATTGCTGCCAGAAAGACCACACCCCGCCTCCAGCCTTGGTACTTCTCGTAGGGTTAGGGAGGGGGTAGCGTGTGAAAATTCTACACTCTCATGATCAACACAGCAGCCTGGAGACACAGGGGCCTTAAGAGGTCTGGGACGTCCAGATACAGACTGTTCTTCGCTTCTTGTGGCTGCTGGCCAGGCAGCCACCTGTTCCCTGAGGTCGTGCAGGGGCTGTGTCCTGAGTTACCCCACAACACCAAAACGCTGTCCTCCCATCTTCACAGAGAAACGCCATAGGACTATTTTAAGTACTAGACTCTCTTTTTTAGAACTCTTAATTATGTGGTCAAAAAGCTTTTATTGCTTATGGAATATTTCTAGCTTACGGTCATTTTTTTCTGTCTGACCTCAAGATATGCATGATACATGAATTTGCTTCACTAAAATGATACACCTAGAATTTCTCTTGGTTTAATTATTTAATAAGGTTTTCCATAAAGCCTAACTCATTTTTCTTTACAACCAACATTGTAAGCCCACTCCAGGGATTTACATATTCTTTCTCTCAATGCAGTCTAATATTGGTGTTCTTACCGACTATGTTCTTCACAAAACTTCTATCAATGACTGTCTCAGTTTTCATTCAACTTTTTTCTAAATTTCTTGAGGTGGTAGCTTGATGCTTCTGAAGCCTGTTAATAAATTGTATAAAGCACAAAAAAGTTAATAATGAGATTATATAATAACTAGTATGTTAAATTTGAATATTTAAAGATTTCTTGATAATTAGGCTTTGGAGATTCTAGGGTTTGGGGAAGAACAATCTTCTGTGTTCCTTCTGCCTATAGGAACAGAGAATACAGGGCAGGTGCATACCCTTCGTTTTGTTTACAAGACACTGCTTGGCCTCTTGCCTTTGTTCTCCCTGTCCTGGGCTTCCCCTGTGACCTGACCTGCATAAAGCTACCCTTTATCGCAAAGCCGCTTTCTTAACCGGATTCTGCCCTTTCTCCTGTGTCACTCTGACCCAGCTCTCTGCCACCCACTCGGACATCTCAGAAGATTGTTAATGGGAAAGTTGAGATCAGTGAAACAGTATTTTTAAAAGCACATTGTACTATTTTTAAAGAGCTTTATTTTTTCCGGTGGTATTATTTTTCAAATTTATTTTAAGACGATACTAACAGTAAAACTTAAAATTATCATTTGTTTACAGAGTCTTTCTAGTAACTAGAGAAGTTACAGCAAAATAGTTGTACATGTTGGTGTTTCTTTTCTACCATATTATTCTATATTTAAAATGATCACTTATCGTCATTTTTAACCACTTGAAATTGTTACACATTTCTTCCTAGGTCCTAAAGTGAACCAAATGACTATTTTACTTTGAGATGGTAATTTTATATGCCTATTTATGTGTCCCTTGCAAAGAGAAGGAAGAATTTTTTTAGAGTGGTTAATGTGTTCTCGATTTGAAGATCACCAAAAGGAACAAAATAGATCAGTCGATTCGGTTTAACTATTTACTAGCTGCATACATTTTGGCAAATCAATCCCTCTCAGCCTTCAAAAGAGGAAAAATAATACTTCTTCTAGTGTTTGTGATAAGAGTAGACATCTATTGTCAAATTCCTAGAAATCTTTTTTCCATCAGGGAACTGGACCTCTCTGCCGCATAGGGTTTTGATACACTAGCTGTTTCTGAGAGCCCCACCGGTCTCTAGACTATGAGGGTTAGCAAATGACAATAACCTGGCCAATCAGAGTATTTCAACCCTCTCTCTACTGGAACTGATCCCAGGGATGGGCACATGATTCAGAAAGGGCCAGTTGGAATCCTTCTTGAACTTTGCTCAAAGGTCGCAATCGCGAAGAAACACGTGAAGCTGAAGCTAGCTCATTGGAGTCAACAGAGAGAAAAGCTGAGCTGAGAGTTAGAGAGAGAGCCAGAGACAGACACAGAAAACACCTTAATCCTGCCATGTTGAAAGTCCTATCCGCCCCTGAAGTTTTCAGTTAAGCCCTTCCCTGCCCTCCAAAAAAGATCCCCTATACTGCTTACACTAGATCGAGTGGGTTTCTTCACTCACAGCTGAAACAGCTCCGACTAATAGAGGATTAAGTGAGACAAAATATACGAAGTATAAAGACCTGTAAAAACATTAAGGTATAACTATTGCTCAAGGAATACCATGACACTCCCAATATTATGAGTAAAAATTGGTATTAGAGAAAAATTGGTATTAGGAGTCAAGGCCTCACCACATGGACTCACTTGATAAATGTGAATATACTAATCACATGATCTCCAACCGTATCCCATAACCCATCTGGCAATAACATAAGGGTAAAGACAACACAGACTGAGCTCTGAAAAACCACACTACACGATAAAGTTTCAAAGCTGCCTAAAAAAGCAATCATTTAGATACACTGTTTACCACAAAATTGCTCCTGTTCCCTTACATAATGTCATATAAACATTGTTTTAGTCTTCAGTATGAATGTTGAAAGAACACAAACTGCTCTGATGTTTTTGTATTTTTGTGTCTTCTAGGACTATGATGGCTTTCCCCCGCCCCCATGTATTAAATTGGGTTGCTACCTTAAAAGGCAAAAATTGGTGGCTATATTTGTTCCTGTTGAAACAGGGAATAAACAAACAGCTGTGGTTAGTGCGCAGGCATGTAAGATGTTCAGAATGCAGATTGTGGTTTAGATATCTATCTCAAAAATGGGATTCCCAGGGGACGAAACCATTTAGAAATGAACACCACTTACAGGTAGAGCGAAGACATCAGGGAAAATTAATCTGGAAGGCTAGCTCAGTTCCTTTGTAAGCACAATGCTAGACAGTAAATTAAATACACAGTGATGTTAAATAACCATCCTCTGATACATGGAATGGACAATTTCCTGACACATCAGAAAATAAATAGGGCAAATCTGTTTTTCGTCTGTGTGTCTTCCTCTTCACCAAACGGAAAAAGGCCTGCAAGTTTGCTCCGAGGTCCTGTGTGTGAAACACAGTATCGGTGCAATAACAAGAAGGTCATGTTTGATTTAGCTCAATATCATGAATATTCGAACACACATGCATTGTGTCCGGGACTGGGTGAGAGAGCAGGCACACACCCAGGTGAACACCCCGTTCCCAAAGAGAAAAATCACCCGCGGAAACCTGATCTACAGAATGTTTTTACATGGCCGTATGGAGAAAGAGGGTTTTGATACCACATTTCTTTATTCTTAGTCGAGTGCACTTCCCACTGTCCCATGGATTTAATATTGCATATGTCTACATGTACCTGTTCCTTCCCTGACGAGATCAGGTCAACAAATAGAATGTTGTATGTTGCGTACTTCCTTGAAGCCCACATAAAACATAAAGCTTGCTTAGAGGAGCGGGTGGTAAATCTCCCTGGGGATGGCTGGGAAAACGATCTGAATGAGGTAATATCTGGGTAGAGTTTTGAAAAATAATTTTTCCTTGGATGATGTATTAGGATTCTCCAAAGAAACAGTACCAATAATATATATATGGAGATTTATTACAGGAGTTGGCTCATGTGATTTGGGGGCTGAGAAGTCCCACAGTTTGCAGTCTGCAAGCTGGAAAGCCAGGAGACCCTCTGATGTAATCCAGTCTGAGTCCAAGGCCTGCGAGACGAAAGGGGTAGAAGGATTAAGAAGGAGGCGATTGCGTAAGTCCCAGTGGAGTTCAAGGGCAGAAAAGATGAATGTCCCAGCTCAAACAGAGAGAGCAAGTTCACCCTTTCTCCAACTTTTCTTTTTTTTCTGTTTCAGCTTCAATGAATCAGATGATACCCACCCACACTGGGAAAGGCCATATGCTTTTCTCAGTTCACCAATTCGAAGAGCAATCTCTTCCAGAAATACCCTCACAGACACACCCAAGAAATATGTTTTACCAACTATCTGAGCATTTTAGACCTGTCAAGTTGACATAAAATTAACCATCACAGGATGAGCATTTCAGGAAGTGGGGTCCAGGAAAAGTAATAAAATTGTGAGTTTGGAGTATAGTTTCATATTGCTAGAGAGCAAAATAAGTAACTCTGAAGGAGTTTGAAGAGAAATCACCTTCTTTGATTGTTCATTTTAAGTAAAAAAATGCTCATTTGAAGCCACAAATGGATTAATTTTCCTCCAAACCACCAAGCCTAACAAGTTTTTATGGGTTCTAGGGTCAAAAGACTCTTGTTCTGATAGTAAAGTGGCAGGGGCTATGCATGTGAAGTAAAAATCTAGTTTTGTACTTTGCCAGCTCATCTTTGTCCCATTAAAGCTATTCTCTCAGACAGAATTTGTGCAGTACTATGGTCGTATTTGTAGATCAGGGACAGAATTGGATGGGACCCATTCTGGGTCCCTAGCTCCTCATCCTGACCCCAACCCCACACCATCCATCATCCTGGCTCATTCAGACAGGTTCTTATTAGGAAGTAGTCTTCTTTCTATACATGGGTCAGAAAATCAGTTTCATTGTCCAATAAAACCAAATGTAATTCTGGATTTGTTCTGTTCTGAAAAGCAAACAGCTTCACTTCCTCTTCCAGCTCCAGTGAAGGCGCTATCAGAAACCGAATGGCAAAGCCAAAGCACAAGGAAGTTGGGGCCAGAAGACTCTGTGCACTACAGACCTTATCCTGCATAACGCAAAGTTGAAAGTTAGCTGCCATTCCAGCTCACCCATAATGTCTAACCAAACTTTGGCTGGAGGTTTGAGTATAGATTTTTCAGTCTTTCCATTTTCTTTATAGTTCTGATGATGCATCAACCAAAATGTAATTACAATGTTCTGTTCACGTTATTTGAAAACTCTCTAGGCTTTGACTTCAACAATCAGATCTCTGGAAAACTGATGAAAATTCAGACTTCTCATCAGATTCTCTAGGGGTCAAGTACAATTTTCAAATTACCATATTATACATAGATGAATATTACGGTTACTTTATACTCATAATTTTTTCACCTACAGATGTGAACATGTGATATGTTGATACACTCTTTTTGTCTAGGAAAGAGCAAGCCAGGCTTTACACCAATTCATACATTAAAAAAGCATTTATTGAGCAAGTATGCTATGCCAAGCACTGATCAAATACAAATAAGACAAAGAAGACTAGACTTTTGTCCTCAGACTAGAAGAGACAGCCAACAAAGTAAGCAAACACGCACAGTCAAGTGTTCAGCAAAATTTACATCTTATGCAAGAAAATAGGATAATACACAGTTTGGGTATAAAGTTGACCACGGGTCTCTGGAAAAGAGCCATAAGGAGAAGCAGCTGTCTGCTAAGTGGACAGAATAGGGTGTCAAGGTTGACAAGGGATTAAAGAAGGGTAGCCCAGGCAGAGGTGGCAACAGGAGCAGAGGCAAAGAGACGACCTGGCTTAGTCCTGTGTTTCTCAAAATTGCGTGCTGTATTTAGACCTATTATAGAGGAATAAATCTCTCTTACCCTAGGGCCAATAAAATTGCTTTCTTAACTATGGAGAAACATACCGCTAAGTATAAATCCATAGCTATTATATAATTATAAACCCCAAACAAATGGTTGGAATTAATTATAAAATATATACAAAACTAATATCATTCCAAATAATAGTATCAGTTTAATTGTATGAGTAATATTTCTTGCTGAAGTCATACTGTGTGATTCCTCTAACTCTCTTGAGCTTAGCGTGCCTATATTAATTTGTGCTGCATGATGACTCCGTTTTTCATCACCTTTTTTTTTTAGTGGAAGCATTGCTAGATCTTTATTCACATAGCAAGCTGTGACATCACTTGGTCTTCATTTATAATGAATGTATTATTTAAAATAGTAAGCCCGTTCTCTTCCTTATTCGTAAGTCCACAACAATGGACAATTTTGTGATAGTACTCAATTAGAAAGTGATCATTCAAACTTTTATTACACAAAATGTGGTGCACAGAATAGTAGTATTGGCATCACTTAGGAGCTATTAGAAATGCCTTGGGCCACAGAAGACTTACTGAACAAGGTTAGCCCCTTAACAAGACCTCTAGATGATTTTTATGTGTACTGAAGTTTGAAGAGCCCTGATCTAGAAGATTCAAAATATGCTTATAGTATTTTTGAAAATCGTCAAAATTAAAACAGAAAACCTCGCAGAGACCCCTTGAACTTCTGATGATCCCCCTCACTAGGCCATTAGGGGAAACTAAAGAAATTGAGTTTGACTGAAGCATAATTCCAGGAGCAAAAGCTCTGACCATCAATAAGGTTGGAGAGATAACAGAGGCTGGTTTGGTAAACTAGGCGTTTGGACTCCATGCATTAATCAATGAGGAGCCACTAAAGGATTTTCAGCCCTGGAGAGAATGATGAGACTTGCTTTTTTAGAAAGATTACTCTGGCTGCAATCATGGATTAGAGAACGACTAACTGGAGCCACGGAGACAAGTTAAGGGCTTATTTTAATTGCCAGGCAATGAGAGCTGACTTATCACTGGAGCTGGGGTCAGACAGGAAAGGTGGACACCAGCGATATCAGGAAGGTGTCTTGGTGACTGATAGCATGTCAAATTTCTTTCTCAGCCAGCTGAGGCAGAAATTGCAATTTGAAGAAAAGGTCTAGGAGGAACGATGGAGCATAGCAAGCTGTATGTGTTGAACTCGTAGTACCTTTGGAATAGCCGTCGTGGAGATGTCCAGTGGGCAGCAACTACAGTGGTTTGCTTGGAGATGTAGATTTGGGGGTAGTGAGAGCAGTTATAGGAAGAATCATCGGGGAATGACTAATGGAATAGTTATAGAATTTAAATTAGTGCCTTACTTTGCCATGAAGTCAACACATTTAAGTGGATTCTTGGTGCTTATAAAATACATATTTCAGTTTTATACTCTTGATCGAAGCTGTTAACAGCAAACATGACCAAATGTTACCAAAAGAGTTAAATCTTTGTCCTTGAGTTTGGCTAAGAAAGAATTCGGAGCCAAGAACTGAAATACTAACAAGTTTATTTAGAAACCGACAGAAGTAAAAGAAGTGAGCCAGCTGGGCTGCATGGACTCAGGAAACAAGTTACAGAGGCAAAGGAAAGGCCCTTGGAGTCTAGGAGGAAAAAAACAAAGGTAAAACCTTGAGGTAAAAAGGGGGCAGTAAGGCACAGGCATGCTCTAGGGCAGGGTCCCCAACCCCAGGTATTGGTCTGTGGCCTGTTCGGAACTGTGGCACGAGCTAAGCACACCTGAGCTCTGATTCTTGTCCCCCAGCCACCCCATCTTCCATGAAACCAGAAACAGTCCCTGGTGCCAAGAAGATTGGGGGTTGCTGCTCTAGAGAAAGAGGGAATGCATTGGGTCCATTGTCTTACACATTTTTATCTGTTTCCTAAAGATGAAGATTTTTGGAGGAGTTCTCAGGGCAACTCCCACCGGAATATTTATCAAGTCTTCAGGTGTGTCTGTGCAGGGTGTTGGTCTTTAGTGATTGGACGGTGCTAGGGCAGGGGGCATTAGTCATTGGAGCTTGTCCTGATGTTAGCCATGGTGTTGCCCCACCTGACTTTGCCGCTCTCCTGAGCCTGGAGCTAACACATAGCTATGGCCTAGATGTTATATCTAGTCATATCAAAACTGTCTCTGTGGTCAACAGAACCAAGGCTTTGCTCCTAAGATTATTTGAGGCAGGCCAGAACCTCATTATCCTGGGGGTTAATGCCTAAGGGAGTGGTTGTGCAGGGCTTCTATGGGAATTGTACAAGGCAATTCTCTGGCCCCTGTGTTTCTCCTCTAAGGGGATTTACCACATGACTAGCAACATGCCAGGGAGGAGAGGTCAGGAGAGGGTCCAAACCTTATGCCTACCGATATGCTAGAGGAGGAAAGTTCACCCTGGGGGTGAAGTCCCACCCTATAATACTTGTTTTCTTAGTTTTGCCCATTGCTAGTCACTCGGGGCTTTCCACCCTGGTGACATTCTGTACATGGCCTATTGTTCTTACCCTGCTCATGTCTGTCTAACTGCCTCCTATATCAAAAACTATATGATATTTTCATATTATCACAGTTCAGAGTCCTGCCTCCTACACTAACAGGAGTGATCATATTTTTTAAAGAAATGATTTAGCTACTAATTATTTTTCTCACTTCTCAAGGTGCCCTGAAATAGTTTAGAAGAGAACTGTGATTTTGTTTTCCTGAGAAGAAACTATTCAAATATTAGGTATCACTTTGCCCTGCTTTAGAGACAGGAGATTTTATACACACACACACTCACACACACACGCATGCACACACACACACAGCCTCATCAATAACAGTCTCCTTTTGTATATAAGGAAGCTATCTGAAAGGGCAGAAAAATTAACTATCAGAATATTTCACCAACAGGTCATTATGGCTGTACATTGCTTCTAAAAATGGTACAAAACAGGCCTTCACTTTTCCTATTGAATAATCATCGGTCACCTGAAGTCCACCTGAGAGAGAGGAATCTCCTGGAAATCCCTCCTTTCTGTTCTCCCTCTCCTTGTCAAACACACTCTTTCAATATTTTGGTTCTCAGTTGGTTCCCTGTTCAGCTGCCCCACTCCCTGTAGGAAAGGGAAGGCCAAGTCATTCAGGACCTGAGTCATCCTTCTGTCTTCTGAGTGGGGCATTATAGGGTAAGTGGAGACAATCTGGCTTCCTCACCCAGGTGTCTGGGTAACTAAGGGAAGCAGTGTTCCCATAGCCTTGAGACTGGGTCTGATAAACTCTTCCCATAACGTGAAGTGTACTCACATGCGCAGAGTTATGCTATGTTATATAATTTTCTGGCCTGAAGCCAGGTTTGTTGTTTGCCTCTAGTACTTAAGGCAGTAGCGGCTTCTCACCAGAGACATTCAGCTTACAGTGTACGTGGCTCGCCCACCCGTGAATAAAGGCATGTCAAGCATCCCCATGACTCCACACATTTTCTTCTGTCTCCCCAAATCTGGAATGGGCCTGCAAGGCCTTGACAGGCTGCAACACAGACATCTAATAGGCTAGACCCCAATAAACCTGTTTCATGTTGATACTGACCCTAAAATCTGGCACCAGGAGTCATTGTTATAACAAAGGTTTTCTCTTTCCTGACTTACCTGTTTCCCTCTTAAAGGAAGGAATTGGGTCAGGAAAGGGAACATATGCTGCCACTCATTTACACTGGGATTCCTATGTACCCCAGTCCCACCCTCTCTGTGCCTTGCTGACCTCTCCTGCAGAACAAGTGGAGCTCAACTGGGCAGCAGGGCAGATGCATCAGTGAGTGGTTTTCCGTTTTACTGCACACTATCTGGGAGCACTTGGGGGGCGCCCCTGTCTGTATTTAAGGAACAATTTAGGGCAGGTTAAATGATACTTTGGATCCCGACGGCGAGCCTGCTCCTGACCCAGACCAATTCCTCGCCTTGCCTCCAGCCCTGCCCCTCAATTAGAGAGCTGCCTTGCATTGAGGAGGCTGGAGAACCCATACCACTCCTGCCTGTTCCATTTCCCAGGGTTTCAGCCACCTGAATCCTCCAAACTGATTTTTTAGTTTTTTTTGATGAGCTGATTACTCCCCTGAAATGGGTACTCGCACTGACCACATTCTCCCAAATTGAGCTCTGTATGGTTTCAAAACTGGGCACAATGACATAAGAGATTAGACACAGATGAACTCCAATAAAATAGCCTTTTCAATTATCGTTGCAAGTCAGACTAGCTTATATGAGGTATTCACAATTCAATGAGATATTTTTAAAAAACAATATTCCTTAGAGTTATAGCCTCCCCCCCAAATACAGGAAAATAAAAGATCTTAGTAATTTTTGCATGTCCATATCTTTAATAGAGTTTATCTATTAAAGCTCAGGTTGCCGGAACCACATACCATACATTAAAAAGAGAAATGTATTTTCCTATAATCTGGAGCCTGAAAAGTCCAAGATTAAATTTCCTGCAGAGCTGGGTTTCTGGGGAGCGTTCTCTTCCTAGCTCGCGCACACAGCCTTGCTGCGTCCTCACTTGGTGGAAAGAGAAAGATCTCTGGGGTGTGTCTTCTTCTACAAAGGCACCAGATTAGTCTACAGGACAAAGATTCCACCCTAATGACCTCACTTAATCTCAGTCGACCTCTTCCTGTCCCTGTCTGCAGTACTGTCACATGGAGGTTAGGGCTTCAACATACAGATTTTGAGGTGAGAATTTGCAATCAAATGCAAATTCTACTTAAATTATCATTCTGGAAGCCTTCTTTGAATGCATCAAAAAAATGAAGAATTGTGAAATTTCGCAAATGAGAATTGCTTCTTATTAATGTATCATAGATACATTTTTGTGGGTTGGAGCCAGGGATTGTTGCTATAAATAGATAGCTAGATAGATCTGCATTGTATGAAATGTATTCATGTCTTTCTATATGAGTTGAGTCATGTAGTATGCATAATATGAATTCAGATCCATGGCTCATGAGCACCTACTTGAGTAATGAAACAAAAGTAAAAGTGACCAAAAAAGGTCATTAAATGATTCTCCTTCTGGTTATAAACAAGGAATAGCATCTCAGCTGAACTAACTCGTCTAAATAACCTCAGACAACTGACATAATAACAGTGTTCCTTAAGTAATAAATATATCTTTTAATCCTAGGGAGATTTACAAAGTAGTATATGGAAAAGATTTAAAAGAATCAAAACTATAGTGTTAAATGTTTAGGTAAAAAGTAATTTGTTTTATATTTTATGTTCTTATAATGATTTTGTTTTTAAGTAACTCCAATTAAATAACTTTAATTGTTTCACTTGCAGAGGTAAATTGCATTTTTAAAAAATTTATGAGACTACTTAAGATAATTTATGATTGGCCATTGAATAAGTTTGCTACTAAATTTGTAAGTGTATTTATCATTCAGAAAGATTTTGCTTAGGTAAGACCTAAAAAGGAAAAAGTAAATATTAGATGTTTAAATGTTGGCCCATTAAGTTGATGTTAACTGGAAGGGGATTTAAATTTGTAAATGAGACTAAACATTATTCAGTTTCTTTAAGAATGATGGCTAACATTTACTAAACTTATACATAGAACAGTACCACTTGTGAGTTGAATCCAGGAGCCTATGATAAACCAGTTTTTTATTGTAATTTTAATAGCATTAGTTTTTAAAATTAAAAAATAAAAAATTCTGATGGGCTTTTCTGTGGATAAAAACTATTCTCAAATGCACTCCCCCCCCCAAACAAAAACCCTCATCAACGATGAGAGTAAAGCACAACCATTCCATCAAAACAGTTACAAACGATGCAACTGAAGGGCGGCTTCTTCATCCATCAGCTCCCATGGAAGGCCCTGGCTGCAGGTTGCCCTCCCCCCGCCAAGTACTGGCATTTAGCTAAGCATCTGCTCCTCATTCCGCTTACCTGTCCTCCACTTGCCCAGTCTTAAAACGATACCCTCCACTCCTTGTTTCTAAGACCCCTCTTCCATCTAGACTCTGCCCAGGAATTTTTCTAGATCAGCTGTTTCGAACCTTAGCCGGCATCAAGATCACCGGTTAGCTTGTTGAAGCACAGCTGCAGGGCCACATCTGGAATTTTTGATTTGGTAGGTGGAGAGTGAGGTCCAAGAATTTGCATTTCCATTTAGTTCCCAGGTGATGCTGATGCTGTTTGTCTTTAGGTCCCCAGTATTTCATTCATTAATTTAGTCAAAAAACATTTACTGACCACACACTGTATGTCAGACAATGCATTTTGCATGGCACTCTCTGTCCCTTAGAACAGTCCTTTCCTGGAAACCACCAATGACAGATTCTGATGCTCAGGGATTTGGGAATGGTTCTGCTCAGTACAATCTTCTTCATTTGATCAGCAAACATTTTCTTCAGGGCATTGGGGAGCTCCATACAATCTAGGCACAATTATTCCAAAATCCGACTTGGTGGAGTGATGATTAATGACCTTTTTTTCCTTGTCTTCCAAAATAGCATTTTGCAATTGTATAGGATATTGATTAAACCTGAGTTTGGAATCTTAGTTAAATCCCATATACATTTTTTTAATTTATTGTATAAAAAATACTTTTGAAACAATTTAACATTTGATGATATTTTTATTATATATTAATATGCTTTAAGATACAGTTATGTTAGAGAACTTCATTTCTTGTAGTAATGTGTGTTGAAATATTTAGGAATAATGTGTCAAGAGATGTAATATTTATCTAAATGTTTCAGAAAAACTTTACATATGTTTGTCCAAAGGGTATCCAGCCATGTAATATGAAAAATAAAGACATTTATTGAAGAAGATCCAAGATACAAGAAATAATGTACACAGGACAATGATGCCTCAGTCCCCTTCAAAGTAGGCACTTTGGGATCACACATAGTTCCTCCAATAGTCATCAGCTGTCCCATTGTACTTTCCTCAATCTCATTGACAGTCTGAAATCTCTTCCCTTTCAAAGGTGATTTTAGTTTTGGGGAAACACAGATCTTGCAGGGCACCAAATCTGGGCTGTAGGGAGGCTGAGTCACCTGGGTGATTTGATGTTTCACCAAAAAAACTCTCCATGAGACACATGTGATGCATGGGCAGGTGCATTGTATCGATGAAGCTGCCTATCACCAGTTGGCCATAGCTGCAGCCTGCTGAATCATCTGAATAGTTTCCACAGAGGAATGTTCAAGCTTAACACAAAACCTGATGCAGATTCATTGTTCTACTTGTTCAGCCATTTTGAATATGACAGCCACACAACACACATGCTCACTCAGTGGTGTCTACCACCCCCACTGACCAGTATAGTGAAGTCGTCATCATTCACACAAGTGTATTCCACTCCACTCTCCTTGGCTGCCAAGTTACATTGATGTTGCAGAAACCATTCTCATTATATTATCAATGGCTGGACTTTTTCTGCAGAGAAATACCTCTCCAGAAATACCTCATAGCTGGAGGGGTGGGGGAAGGAAGAGAGATGAATATGGCAACATGTTGACATTTCTTCAATTCATGTGGACAACATATTTTTTCAACCTTTTTATATGTCTGAAATTTTTTATGATACAAAGCTGGAGGAAAAGCAAGTTGGGAATAGTTATAATAATTCATCAAATACTCATCTTCCATACAACAAGATTTTCACTGTATGATGAATGTTATTACACTTGACATCATAATGTAACAGAGTTCAGAGGGCTTCACAAACTTTGAAGCATTTTTTTGAAGGTCATAGGGGAATGGATTAGAAGGGTGGAATGTACAGTACGTGAAAGTGAGACTACTTATATTTTATTTATCTAGTAAATTAAAGTACACTTTCAGTAATCCACTTCTGTCTCATAATAAAATGTAATAAATTGGCAGCTGGAGAAAAAAAGAATTCACTAATAAATGTAAAAATGTAAAACAAAACTCTACCCATTCTGAACAAATAACTGTGTCATCATTAAACACAGTTTTGCAAAATTTTCTAATTTCACTTTTAGAATCAATTCACAATGACAAAATTAACAACATACATTTTAAGAGATAATATGTGTTTTATTTCTCATAAAGGAAGTTGCTACTGTGACTATCAGTTGCAGATTCTCCTTCAGATTTGGGTTCCCCCCCCCCCCATCTGAAATGCTCAGACCATACAGACTGTGCGTCTGTTCTTTTTCAATTATCCTCCTTATCACATTCATGAGTGTGCTTCACTCTGACTGAGTTATGACGTCTCCTTGCTGGGTGTGGGGTCATTTATTTGAGTTAGTTTCCTTAAGCTCCTTCTGGGCTTGTTATTTTCCTCATCACATTTCTCCCTGCCTCAGCCAGGGTCCTTTCCTTACTGGCTTCTGGATGCAACACTTTCAGTGCAGACAGACGCACAGCCTGGAGGCACGGATGATGAGCTCCGCTCGCCTTTCATGTGCCGTGGAACTGAGACAACACGCAGAGACCTCCATGCCAAATGGGAGGACCCTGGAGGACCCTTTCTCTGCTCCCCTACACATCCGCCCAGGTGCCTCTGCCAGAGAAGCCAAGAAACAATTTTTAAAAGACTGTAAGGCATTCATGCATTCAAACCATGTATGAGGTAACTTCTGTGGGCTGGCAGTGTTTATATCTCCTTAAGAGATGTGTTTATATCTCTTTAAGAGCTATAAAGAAGGTGTAAGAGATATAGAGAATAAGACATGGTCTAAAAGCTTAGAGGCTAAAAGCAAAAGGTATAGATGTGGGGGGAAAAGCCATGTAAAAATATATTATAAATTTGTATACGTGTGCTAACGGACATATTTATTCCTCTGTGGTCTTGGAGTCAGAGTGAGTGTGTTATGTGCTGTTGAGTCAGTTCTGACTCCTGGGGACCCTGTGAATGCGTGCTGTCCACGATGGCCTGTCCTCAACAGCCCTGCTCAGCTCCTGTAGACTCAGGCCTAGGGCTTCTTTTATGGAGTCAGTCACCTCATATGTGGTCTTCCTCTGGGCCTGCTGCCTTCGGTTTTCCCCAGCATGATTGTCTTTTCCTAAGAACCTAGCCTCCTCATGATGTGCTTGAAGTAGGACAGCTTCATTTATGTCATTCTTGCCTCCACTGGTGTTTCAGGCTTCGTTGGCCCTAGGTCCCCCTTGTTTATCTTTCGGGTGCCCTAGGTCATCTGCAGAACTCAACTCCAGCACCATATTTCAAAAGAATCTTTGTTTTTCCGATCAGCCTTCTTCCCTGTCCAACTTCCATATCTGTACATAGTAATTAGACTCAGAGTCAGCACTGTCGAACCCGCAGGTTTTATTTGTTGTGGGATTTTTGTGTTCTCATCCTCATAAAATTTCTACGTCCAGAGTTAGAGCGAGGACTAGTAGCCTAGTAGGACCAGGGACACTGTAGCTGCGCAGCCAAAGCTGGTCTCCTCTTGTGTGCACAGTGGTCGCTGTGGAATCCAGCAGAGGCGCCCCCTCCGAGGGTCCCAGTAAGGGGTAAGGAAGGACAGAAGCCGAGGTCCGACACAGCTGCATGTCTCGAAGCACACGTGGCTGAAGTGCCGGCACACCGCCCGTACCTGACTCTCATTGTCAGTGTGGAGGAGAGTCCTCATCCTGAAAGAGGCACAGTGATGTGTCACGTATAGAGCTAAATGGGACCTAAGTGAAATCATGAATGTGAAGCGCTTAGGGCCCTGTCTGGCACACTGCAAGCACTGAGTAGGTAACATCCGTTATCACCCTCACCCCTAATCTTATACTTGGGGAAGCCAGAAAGCCTGAAGGTAAATCTCCCCAAATCACACAGCTAATAAATGACCTTCATGTGACTGTTTGATTAATACCTGTACCCTAAATGCAAATTTTAGAGCAGAAATGAGGCAAGTTTTTGCTTATCCTTATATTCTCAGCATCTACCATGGTATAGGCATGTAATAGATACCTATAGGTATTTGTTGAATGCATTTGATTTTGACTTTTATAAAAGATTGTATTTATTTTAAGAGAAAGGGGAAATGAGGAGAAAGGGAGAGAAAAATCATTGTGTGGTTGTCTGTCACATGCCCCCAACTGAGGACCTGGCCCGCAGCCCAGGTATGTGCCCTGACTGGGAATTGAACCCGGGAACCTTTGGTTCACACACAGGCCCGTGCCCAGTCCACTGAGCTACACCAGCCAGGGCTGATTTTGATTTTTTTTTAAATTATGGCCTTTTTGGCTATATAGACCTGGATCAAAATCCCAACGCCAGTACCTGTTAGCAATGCAAACTTAGGCAAATTAACCATTTGAATCGTAATTTCCCCACTTGCTGAAAATGGGTCTGATGGTAATTAAACTTATTCACAGGACTGTGGAGAAGGCTAGACGAGGCAATATATTTATTGTACATACGCACTCTGTGTACATGCCAGCATATCAGGTGCTCCTTCCATTTATTTGAATCTATCTTTTGCATTAAGGCTTTCTGTCAGAGTTAGCAAACATTATGATTTGCCACAAGAGGGCAATACTAAATGGAAATAGAAATGTGTGCCTAAAAACAAAACAAAAAAACAAAAAAACTTTTGGAAATCACGTAAATTCACCCTTCTCTCTTTCCCTCCCTCCCTGTCTCTATCTCCACCGCCTTTCCTTCTCTGGGTAAATGTAGTTAGTTGACGAGGGTTTCATACTTAGAATTCCGCTTTCTTCCTGCATCCTGTTCTTCAGTAGTCTGTCGTCATAACAAAATCTTAGCTCTGGAAGGGGCTTTAGAAGTCCTATTGTCACGTGGAATGCATTCCACCCTCTGCAGTTACTCCTGCTCTCTTAGTTGGTGAACCTGATTTGCTGCTCTCCTTGGCACTTCTGTTAAACTAAACCCGACACCCCTGAGGGCTAGAGCTGCAGGTCTCTCCCCTGGACAGCACCTCTGAGTCACATGAACTTTACCCCAGACTTAGCATGGCAAGCCAAGCCTATTTACATTTATGCTGAAAAGATAATGCTTTTCAGTTATACAGGCTTAAATCTTAGAGCGTTATGTAGGATTCTTCATCCATGCGATGGCACAGTATGTTTCCTTCCTGTATTTAATCTGTTTACTGCCCATCTCTCCCCTGTTCTCATGTCTGCCTCCCAGGTGCCTCTTCCTTCTCATCTCGTCTCTCAGCCATTTGCCTCATGGTCTTCCAACCATTGCTCTTTATTCCGTGTACTGGATGATAAGCCCTTGGAGTCAATGCATCCATACACTGTAGTCTGTGTTCTCTGCTCTTCCTAGAAAAGGCTACCATTTCATGCACCTGGACAAAGTGAAGTTTCTTTTTTAACCGAAGCTACATTTATCGTGTGTCTGTGTTTCATGACAACAGCAGAAAGGAAGATGGGAGGG